>LPNX010464951.1:202530-221555 GCA_001517045.1 Pseudotsuga menziesii | reverse complement strand
GAAATGATCTCTCTCTGTCCTCTATTAGTGCAATGAACAATAGCACTGGGAACATAAGCGAAGTTGTGCCATCTGACAATAGAAGACCTAATCTTCCAATTGTTGGTAATATGAATACTGGTCTTAGACAGGGTATGAATCATATTATAAAGAAAGACTAGCAAAATCATAATCAAGATTTTGGAACCATTTCAAATCCTCTATTAAATACTCAGTTGAGCCGGGCATCTCTTCTTAATCAGAAAATGGTGGGAACATATACTGCTCAATCTCAGGGGCAGAACACTGGATTTTGTGATCAAAAGATGAATTTGGATTTCAAACCACCAGTGAAATCAGTTGTTCCAGGGTTTGGTGGACGGTGTGAAAGTGAGAAATCCACTGCAGACAGTCAAATGAAGTTGAGGGAAGATTATCCAATAGATCATGTAAAGATGGAGAATGGCTTTCTCTCTGAAAATTGAAATTCTGGAGATGAACTTATGAACATTATCTTTAGACAAGTAAGTGTGTTTTTACGAATCCCTCCTGAGATACAATATAACATTCTAAGCTAGGTCTCTTAATTGTGCTTTTTCTTTATGGTTATTGATGAGCATATACTAATACATTTTGAAAAAATAGGTTTCAACTTACATGGCTTGCAGTCATAGTAGTCTGTTATGCTTTTTTTGGGCACTGATTGAGCCTGTGTTTGTTCTCTTTGGCAAATTTGACTTGTATTTTTTTCCTTAATCTATTTTTCTTATGTGGATTATTTCCTAGATATCTGTTTCTGTGAAGGAGCTTGTATTGATACAATCTGTTTTTGTTATATATGTTTAACATCAAAGGTTCGACCCTTCTAGCCTCTTTGAGACATTCGAGTGATTTTGGAAATATTTCTCCTCAAACTGGGATGCTTGCACCTCTATGTTGATTCCTTGTCCTTTACATATGCCTTGAATGCCTGGTAGATGTACCTCACCAATGAATTGCTACTTACATTGGGACATTCCATACAAACCATAATTTGGGTTTTGAGCTTCCAAGGCCTCCTCTCTAACCTTGTATGGTTTTAAATATTTGGATGGAGCTAAGACTTCTTGTAGATGTTCTTTGATTTCTTCAGTGTAGGCTTGTGACCCCGTCCAAATCTCTATCAATTCATCCCTTGTGCTGAATTTTGAATATGACCTCTTTTCCTTAAAAAATTCGACTAGGTCTTTCATTCTCAAAGCTCCCTCTAGCTCACCTTCATTCCTTCAAGTTCAAGAGTACATCAGAGATTATGACTCTTAAAGTGGAGACACTTTCTATCTCAGATTCTTGAGAAGGATTGTGAGGTATGTCATGTCTCAGAGAACTATCAAAAATATTTGGAACATCTTTGTCACACCCTCGAGCACATAAGTTAGAGTGAGATTGTTGGTACCTTGTCAACCCTAATTGGCTCATGAGAGGCAAACATGTCACGAGGGGAAAACATGTCACAAGTTGGATTTAACCCTGGTTGGGGAGGATAACTACTCTTAGTCTTAACCACCCAAGCTATAGCCACTTAGCAACTGGCTGACATTCTGTTAATCATGAATTGTCTGATCTTTTTTTGGTATTGAGAAGTCTATGTCTTTCAAACCCAAAATTGGATGCTATTTTGGAGATTGTTCTGGGTTTGCTCATTTTCATTTATTTTTAGGGACTATATCAATCATGCAGATTTATTTTCCTGTAAACTTTTGCAATTTTTACAGGGACGGATATTATTATTAATTTTTCTAAGTATAGGAGCCCTTTCTTTCTTTCTTTTGAATCTTCCAGGTGAAGGATGAGGCTGTTACAAGTCTTGCAACATCAAAGACTGGGTAAGTAACAGTTCTTTTATTTATCTTATAACTCAAAAGAATGATTTTGTCATTTCACATTGTTTAACTAGGTTCAATATTAAAGAAGAATCATACAATTTGCAGTGTAAAAGGCTGTAGAATTAGAAAAACTAGCAAGTTTTCTATGTCATTGGTTTAAATTGAGTAGATAGCCTAGAATGCCCAGTCTGGCAGCTATAACTCTTTCATGGAAGCATATAAATCACTAGTGCAACCGATACTTTATCATGAAATCTTACATATGGTTGCTATTAGCAACACTTAATATAAAAGTTCAGTAGTTGTGGCTTTCTGTTATTCACTGATTAAGCCCCAATTTCAGATGGATCACTTTAACTCATTAACAATCATTTCTTAACTCATAGACAATATTATGTGTTTCAATCTCATTTTCTCTCTATCTGTTATACAGTAAAGGAACTCTAGCTGCTTTAGTATATTTTTCATCACTTTTAATTGCTAATAAAGTCTGCCTCACATTGCTAACATGCCATCTGTAATGCACAACTAATGTTATTTCCTGAGCAAATAAATTTTATATTGTATAACATTTCTTGTCCAAAATAGTATGTAACTGAAACCACAAATTA
This sequence comes from Pseudotsuga menziesii, assembly GCA_001517045.1. NCBI lineage: Eukaryota > Viridiplantae > Streptophyta > Pinopsida > Pinales > Pinaceae > Pseudotsuga > Pseudotsuga menziesii. The sequence continues at coordinate 219,100 of LPNX010464951.1, read as the reverse complement.
AGAGTATACTGTATAACATTTCTTGTCCAAATAGTATGTAACTGAAAGTGCAAATTAATTTTATATTGTATAACATTTCTAGTCCAAACAGTATATACTTGAAAGCATTCACTTGATTAGATGTTTGTGTCCACACTCCACATATATAGTGTGCACTCTCTCTCCAAACCTGGTAATAGTCCACATGTATAGTGTGCATTTTCTTTCTAAACATGAGGGAATATCCCTTATAGTCGTGTTCTGGTTGCTTGGAAAAATGCAGTCACTCCTTTCATCAAATGACAAATAATATCTGGAAAAATAACCAATTCGTAGTGGAAGTCATTATCTCTCAGAACAATGCAATGAAGGAAACCCAAGTATTTATTGATGGTGTTTTTCAAACCAGCAACACATAAACCTGGAATAGGAATGTTCCAGCCAGCTGACTAGTGACTTTAACTTATATCAGTGATCAACTGGACATGGATGGCTGCAGGAGGAGCGGAGGGGCTGCTGGGGTTGGAACCCAATTCATGCATCTCAATAAAGCAGGGCAGATTCTTTGGCGCGCACCAGGATCTCAGCTTACTAGAAGTCTGTGCTATCTGAAGCAGCTCAGATATGGTGTATAATTAAGGTGCTTTAGTTTGTCTCCAATCACTTGTAATCATTGCAGTAGATCCATTCAAAGAGGACTTGTTAACCTTCAACCCCTTCATTACTTCTTGCGGAATTTGTACAACTTACAGTTGCTTGCATATGGTTATTTTCTTGATGTGCATTGAGCCAGCATTTCCATATTTTTCTACATGGCTCAAGTTTGCCAACACTAGTAGACAAGAAGCAAGACGAATGATTAGTTGCAGGAGACCAATTGCAGAGTTTGTAGATGATTAGGAACACTCAGAATTGGTCAGGACAACTAGATATCATCTGGAATCTCTATGAACACTCAGTGTTAAGAATGACTAGAGATCATCCGGAATCTAACCAAGTTGACTACTATTTCAATAAATTAAAATCTAAAAACTCTTTCGTTTCTATCCAAATATGTCCAGTATTAACCTTTATTGTTTAGATAGTCAATCCATGCTCTTTCAATATAAAACAGTTTTGTTATCTTCCAAAAATTGTAGCCTATTTCGGAATGGAATGGGAGGAGTCCCTTTTTAGTTGCCTCATATATTGTATGTGACGTTTGCAGATTATGAATACTATATAATTATGATGCAATTAATTCAACTTGCCGTGTTTATATAATTATGGTGCAATTAATTTAAATAAGCCAAGCAACTGAATAATTTCCTCTACTGTTAAGGGTGGTGAAATAGGTATGGTTTCAGTTCTCCATCTCCTTTAACTACAGTGTTGTGTGATGATTGAGATTCTGAAGCTTACCATCTACATCCCCCCTTCTTGTGGTTTAGTACCTTAAATATTTTTTTAGGTGACAAGAATAGTATATCCTCTTACTTGGTTTGCTGCATCTATTGGTACAATGCAATTTCTTTCTCCAGTTATGCTATAATAGTTTCTATCTCTTGTAGGCGATAGCCCCATGGGAATTGGTACTGCAGACCAGGCTAACTATGAACATGTCACAACTACAGAACGTGGATAGTGAAGGACTTGGTGGTTATGGTTGGGTTGGACACTTTCTTGTGATTTCTGAGCTCCAAAAACAAGTGTTTAGTTTATGAGAGGCCTTAAAGCTCCTGCCTTGCAATGCATCAGCAGATTTAGATGAGGTATATTAGTGCTCTCCTATGTCAAACAATATAAATCGGTAGTGTTGGTCTCTAGATATTTTGAAGCTATGATTGCTTGGACTTGGCCTGAGAATTTGTTGCAGTAGTGTAATTTTGTTTTTCATCTTGATTAGAAGAGTTGTAAGTTGTTTCCACTAAAAATATATATTGATTTTTATTATAACACATATTAACATGTTTATTGTAGCTATTATTGAGCGCCATGGAAGCACTCCATAAAAGACGATTCTTCTTTTCAGTTCACCTTCTCTTGTTCCAATAAGGCCAGCTCATCAAGCGGCTTCCCCTAAGGTTTCACTTCCCTCTTCTTTTTTGATTTATGTTTATTGCATGTTTGGGAAAGTAGGTTTATACAGCTTTTCTCACATACACAAGTCATACATTTTACTTTTTTTTTGCACCAACATTTCCAACTTGTGTTTGAGTGCATTTGTTACACTTTTGCACCAAATCATACATAGCAGAATGGCGACTCCACAGGTAAAGAAATCTATTATTTATTCTTTTGGGCTTTGGATTTGAGACTTTCTTAAATCATTAATCCGTTTCCATAGTTGTCATGTCATTCATTAAACACATGACATATAGGGGTGAACTCCTTCACAGATTGCACTATGTATACAGGTTTCTACCTGTGAAGTTGAGCATAATTGTTTTGTGGATTCATTGATTATATTTCCTATTGAAATCCATTTCCTGGTTTAGAGCTGAGTTTTACTTTTCTTAGGTACTAAATAGTTGTAGATTTAGCCATTCAAGTTTAATTTTAACCAATTCTTAAATTGAATTTGTTAGATTAAATTTTCCTATTTTGCACATGATCTTGGTTATTGTTGTTAGTTGTTGAACAAGATAAATAATTTGCTTCATTGTTTTTCTAATTTACAGTTCATTTTTTTTCTATTTTACAAGTGATTATTTTTTATTGGATTTTGTAGGAGTGAGCTTAACTTATAAGTGGGCCATTGAGTATGAAGAGCTCGCTACCAAGGATTTGCCATTCCGTATGAAGATCCTGATGTTGAGGCTTTCAAGCTGCTAAGTGTGGTTTTGAAGCTGTTGACGTGGGATTTAAGTATGGTTTTGAAGCTGTTGATGTGGGATTTAAGTATGGTTTTGCAACCAAGTGCAAGTATGATGGTTTAGCCATTGTAATATTTTGAAAAGTGATGGCTTTTCCATAATGTTATATGGAAATTAATATGTGTTTTTGAGAAAACTCATATTTATTGTAATACTTTTGACATTTCATATAATATAATTTGTGGTTTAAAACTTATATATATGGTTGTACTTTATATTATGTATCAATGTTGTTATTATTAACTAATTAATATACAGTTTTTTGACCTTCAGCATAGTATGCATTTTATTGTTTCTGTCTTGGTTTGAGTCCACTTTGCTAGCAAGTCTTGCTCTTGATTATCTGATTGTTGATCACCTCCGATACTCTCAATATTATCTGACCTATTATAACAGGGATGATGAGAAAAGTCTGCTATGATCAGACTTTAGTTCCTTCTATATGGATGCAGCAGTTCGCATGATTACATTTGTTATTTTGTGATGCTCTGATTGCTGATTATGCTCAGACATTTGATGCTATGTAAATGATGTCTTTTGATTCTTTTGAATAACAAAGGCTGGTATTTTTTCCTCTGAAAACTAATTAATATGACATTACATGATTTACATGTGTATTAGATTTTATTTACAAGTGTTGTAATTAATTATAATGTGACTGCATAATTCGTATGTGTATTAGATGAGAATAAATGTATGATTCTTTTTTTTAATTTAAACATAATATCATATTAAAAATTTATATTGATTAATAATGGACACCATTCAAACTACTAAAATATAATGACCATACATAAAGCGACTAAAAATGACTAAATTAGTGACCAATAAATGAGATTAATGACCAAAATTCGCAAATAAAATGACCAATAATTGAGAGATACGCGACCAAACAATGAAATACAAATGACTAGAAAAATGACCAAAATTCGCATATCAATGACCAAAAATCAGTTTTGGTGGCTAATTTATGGTCTTTTATTACGCGACCAAATTTGGTCATATTCTAGCTTGTCATGTGATCATTAATTTGGTCACAAATGTAGTCATATATTTGGTCATTGATTCAACTATATGACCAAATTAATGACCCAACATATGACCAAATTAATGACCAACCGACAAGCTATAAATGACCAAAATAAAAATGACCAATTTTGGTCATGTAATAAAAGACCGCAAATTAGCCACCAGCGATCGCCAAACCAAAAGTGGTCATTGATATGCGGATTTTGGTCATTTTTTTGGTCACTAATCTCTCATTTTCCACTAGTGGATACTAACATCATACCATACTAACATACAATAATATACCCTACAATACCCTATGATACTAACATCATACCATACTAACATACAATAACATACCATAACATAACATACTAACATCATACCATACTAACATACAATAACATACCATAACATAACATACTAACATCATACCATACTAACATACCATACCATTGTAATATACCATACCATACCCTACAATACTAACATAATGCCCTACAAACCCTAGTTGGTTTCCAATTTGTACATGCCCATGTGTTCCTAGTCCTATATCTTAACTTGTAAAGAGGTCACTAAACCATAGTTCCATCTCATTATTTGTCAACCCTAGTGACAGCATGAAAATTGGTGTTCATGAAAGCCTAGTTGGTTTCCAATTTGTACATGTCCATGTGTTTCTTGTTACATATCATAACTTGTAAATTGCTCACTAAACCCTAGTTCCATGTCATAACTTGTCAACCCTAGTGATATCATGCAAATTGGTGTTCATGAAAGCCTATCTGGTTTCCAATTTGTACATGTCGATGTGTTTCTAGTTCCATCACTTAACTTGTAAAGAGGTCACTAAACCATAGTTCCATCTCTTTATTTGTCAACCCTAGTGATAGCACGCAAATTGGTGTTCATGAAATCCTAGTTGGTTTCCAATTTATACATGTCCATGTGTTTCTAGTTCCATCTCATAACTTGTAAATTGCTCACTGAACCCTAGTTCCATGTCATAACTTGTCAACTAGTGATAGCATGTAAATTAGTGTTCATGAAAGCCTAGTTGGTTTCCAATTTGTACATGTCCATGTGTTTTTATTTCCATCACAAAACTTGTAAATTGCTCACTAAACCCTAGTTCCATGTCATAACTTGTCAACCCTAGTGATAACATGCAAATTGGTGTTCATGAAATCCTAGTTGGTTTCCAATTTGTACATGTCCATGTGTTTCTAGTTTCATCTCTTAACTTTTAAAGAGCTCACTAAACCCTAGTTTCATGTCATAACTTGTCAACCCTAGTGATAGAATGAAAATTGGTTTTCATGAAAGCCTAGTTGGTTTCCAATTTGTACGTGTCCATGTGTATCTAGTTCCATCTCATAACTTGTAAATTGCTCACTAAACCCTACTTCCATGTCATAACTTGTCAACCCTAGTGATAGCATGCAAATTGGTGTTCATGAAACCCTAGTTGGTTTCCAATTTGTACATGTCTATGTGTTTCTAGTTCTCTCTCTTAACTTGTAAAGAGCTCACTAAACCCTAGTTCCATCTCATTATTTGTCAACCCTAGTGATAGCATGCAAATTGGTGTTCATGAAATCCTAATTGGTTTCCAATTTGTACATGTCCATGTGTTTCTATTTCCATCTCATAACTTGTAAATTGCTCACTAAACCCTAGTTTCATGTCATAACTTGTCAACCCTAGTGATAGCATGCAAATTGGTGTTCATGAAATCCTAGTTGGTTTCCAATTTGTACATGTCCATGTGTTTTTAGTTCCATCTCATAACTTATAAATTGCTCACTAAACCCTAGTTCCATGTCATAACTTGTCAACCCTAGTGATAGCAAGCAAATTGGTGTTTATGAAACCCTAATTGGTTTCCAATCTGTACATGTCCATGTGTTTCTAGTTCCCTCTCTTAACTTTTAAATTGCTCACTAAACCCTAGTTCCATCTCATTATTTGTCACATGTCTATGTGTTCCAATTTGTACATGTCCATGTGTTTCTAGTTCCCTCTCTTAACTTTTAAATTGCTCACTAAACCCTAGTTCCATCTCATTATTTGTCAACCCTAGTTGGTTTCCAATTTCTAGTTCCCTCTCTTAACTTGTAAATTGCTCACTAAACCCTAGTTCCATATCATTATTTGTCATCCCATGCAAAGTGGTGTTCATGAAACCCTAGTTGGTTTCCAATTTGTACATGTCCATGTGTTTCTAGTTCCCTCTCTTAACTTGTAAATTTTTCACTAAACCCTAGTTCCATCTCATTATTTGTCAACCCTAGTTGGTTTCCAATTTCTAGTTCCCACTCTTAACTTGTAAATTGCTCACTAAACCCTAGTTCCATCTCATTATTTGTCAACCCATGCAAAGTGGTGTTCATGAAACCCTAGTTGGTTTCCAATTTGTACATGTCCGTGTGTTTCTAGTTCCCTCTCTTAACTTGTAAATTGCTCACTAAACCCTAGTTCCATCTCATTAACTTGTCAACCCTGGTGATAGCATGCAAATTGGTGTTCATGAAAACTTAGTTGGTTTCCAATTTGTACATGTCGATGTGTTTCTAGTTCTATCTCATAACTTGTAAAGAGATCACTAAACCCTAGTTCCATGTCATAACTTGTCAACCCTAGCGATAGCATGCAAATTGGTGTTCATGAAACCCTAGTTGGTTTCCAATTTGTACATGTCCATGTGTTTCTAGTTCCGTCTCATAACTTGTAAAGAGCTCACTAAACCCTAGTTCCATGTCATAACTTCTCAAACCTAGTGATAGCATGCAAAGTGGTTTTCATGAAACCCTAGTTGGTTTCCAATTTGTACATGGAAATGTAATTAAATGTATATTAAACTAAAAACATGAAAAAATATAAATTTCAACAACTCAAGAGCATGTTATTTTCCAAATTCTATTTGTTGGTGTCTAAAGAGATCGTTCTTGGCACCTCCAATGTGTCGTAGATGGTGTTTGTTTCCTAGGCACATGAAAGTCTAGACATTAGTAACATCATAAGAAAAGAAAAGAAAAACCAATGAAAATGTGCAAACATGATTTATAGATAACTCACCCGAGGTTGTACGATCGTGTTTATAGTGTCTAGTATCCTCTGAATAATATTATGTCTGTGAATGGTATCGGTCAATCATAGGTTTATTACATTCGGAATAAACTAAGACTAAATAATTGAAATTGTGCTTCACAATTCACTTTAAAGGTTAAATAACACACCTGAAAATGCACTCGTACAAGTAGGCCATCTGGATCATCTCTGGTGCCGATGGTGTCCATGAATCTTTCATGATATATATGAGGTAGAAAGTATTATACATGTGACCTATTTTTGTGACCAATTGTGCGCAGCTTGATGTTTATACCAACTACTAGGTTGGTGAAGTGGTATACAATAGCTCCTCATCTATAATCCTGATATACATACCCATCCTTCATTTTCTGTTGTGCTGCAAGTTTCAAGTACTCCCCTTTTATAACCATCGAGCCAGTTGGGAATTCAATATTTTCATCATCTGTAACAGGTTCAAGAATGGTTTGCTTCCCCTCTAAGAAATGTGCCAACCAATAGTTAGAACCCCATCACTATTTTTTGGGGAAACCACTGCATATATCTGACCTGTGAAAGGAAATAGGTCGAGTTAACAATACATCTTTTAAATGAAGGTATTGCATTTCTAATTTCTACATAAATTAAATTCTACATAGGTCGAGTAAACAATACATAAATGCATTTTCTAATTTAGGTACTACTCATGTACCTGCTTGTATGAGATCTGATATGTGATCATAGTCTATATAAATATGTGTCTGATCAACTTCCAAATGGTCTATTTCATTAACCCCATTGAAATTGCTGCCAAGTTTCACTCGATCTCATGTATCAACGGTATCTATATACTCACAATCATCCAATTCATAGATGCTAGAGGAACTGCAAAAGAAAGCCTTCAATCTTGTCCAAATTTGTAGGGCCGAGTTGTCTGAGCTTCTAATTGAATGAGACTGTTGAGTTCCATGCACTGTGTTCACCTGATGTGTTTGTGATCGGTCCACATTTGTCACCTCCCAGAATATTATTTGCACTAGGTGTTTCCTTGTTGTTTGTTCTTCCATGGCAGATGCACACCATTTCACTCTAGATGCAGTGTCTCAAAGGCAAGAATCTATAAACTTCATCTCTTCCCTTCGAAGCGCAATTTTAATGCATGCACCAACACCATCATGCTCTCCTTTTCCACGACCAGTTTCGAAGTAGTTCCAGACATGTGGCACCTTGTATTTTATGTGCAACAAACACAACCATTCAAATACACGTGCATTCTTGAACTGTACAGCACAACCATCTGACCAAATGAAATGACGATAAAATGGTATATCCATAGCTATCACATGATCATAGAATAATTTTAAGCAATGTTGCATGTAATGGATGTCATGGGTCCGGTCGTCACTTATGTAGAAGTGAATTTATTTCAGTATCATGCATTTCTCTTCATTCCTATCTGGCCCATGTCGATATGTGATATGCACCATTATGTTCACCTGCTCTAAGTGATAGTATTGACTTTGTATTTCATTTTGTGGTTGTGGGGTGTAATTTTCCGAAAAGTCAACCACTAATAGTATTGTTCCGAGAGGGAAGGTGTCCCAGCATATTCTGAATTGCTCATCTTTCCAACATGCCATATCGACATGTTGAATGTACTGTTGGATATTTCCACGAAACTCTGAAATAAGATCACATACTTTCACCTCATGTAAAAAAATAAACAGTGTTATGAAAACTAATAAAAAATGTGTACATGAATATTAATATGTCAATATTCAACAATTTACCTCTGAAGTCACCAAATTAATCTTCCTACTTTATTTCCCATCATGTAGTTGATATGTCTCATAGTGATAGTTCTGCTTCTCGACAATTGCATTCCCAAATTATTGATCTTCACTTTCGTGGATGGAGGTATAAAATGGAATATTTAAGAAAGATTAATTGTATCGAGATTATTTTGTAATACTAATCATGTTATGTAACTCAGGTTAATAAGGTTATGTAACTCATTTTTAAAAGATTACTTAATATTTACTCTCTAAAAAAAGTTTGTATATTAAAATATTTGATTCCTCTCTATACTTAATAAATACTTTTTAAAATAGATATATATTGATTATTTATCTTACAGGATCAAATTGCTGAATCACTTTGGAGAATGTTGTTGAAACCCAACATTTCCAAGATCACACTAAATGCCCAACATCGAGGAGTTGTTCTCCCTCTTGTAACCGGTAGTTACTCTTGTAACTGGTAATTAATAAAGATAGTTAACTTGTCAAAAGTATTGTTATTGGTCAAAGAAATTATGCCACGGGTTCTTGTAACTGGTAATTAATAAGTCAAACAAATGATGCCACAGGTTTGAGAAGTGGAAGAGTAGCTCACGTTGAACTTTGTCCTGCTTGAAGAAGAAGATCAACATTTCTTTTGCAACATTTCTTTTTGAATATGGTGTACATCAAAAGTCTGAAAATAATTTTAACAATAAAAAAATTTATTAAATAATTTTAACAATAAAAAAATTAGTTTTTATTATATATTTAACAAAATTACTTACTGAAAATAACATAAACCAATAATTAACACTCATCAACATTATTCAATATGCAATATACACCCATAAACATTCATATTACCTCAATTAAAATTTATGTTTAAAAACAGGTTTAAAAGGTCAACTTCTAGAAAAACTAACAAAAAATATTAATGACGACTTAAAGAAACGAATAAACTAGTTTTGAAAAATTGTTTGTCCGTTTGGTGGAGTGTGATCATGATGAATTACTTCTTGAATCAGCTCAAAGAGGTATACACTTTGTTTCTTGATTGAATTAATTCATGGAGGTTTCTTGCATGTGTTACTCTACAATGCTTTGTTTAGTTGAATTGATTCATGAAGGTTTCTTGCAAGTATTACTCCTTTTTATTGAATCCACGAAAAACGTGCAGAAATTCTTTAGAATTTTAGGAACACTTAACCAACGTAGAGAATTTCTTGAAAACGCGGATCCAACTTTTGCTAATTCACGTTATGCTTTTGTTGGAGATACACGAGGTTTTCTATATTGTTGTTGTATTTTGAATTGCAAGTGTTTCATGTGAGGCTATGTTTCTGTGTAGATATTGTATTGTATCTGTATTTGGAGTGTATAACACATGAGGACGATAGATGTTCTTTGAATTTGATATCGACAGGAAATGGCGATCTCTCTCTGAATGACTTCTTGATTGAATCGACCAATCACTTTGTTTGGGTTTCCATGCTTGGAATCACTTCTTGATTTATCTGCTAGAATCGACTCGTGGAATTATCACTGTGCTTCTTGATTGAATTGACTCATGGAGGTTTGTTGCGGGTATTTCTCTTTGGCTCTACCCTGCTCTCTTTTTATTGAGTTGATTCATGGAATATCACTTCCTTCGAGAAAGATGCGGTGAAGTGTGATCAAGAGAAAAATCCAGATGATCTCAGACAATAAACACGGAAGCTCAAGACAGGCGTGTCCCTCTATCCTATTTATGACATGGTTCTCTTCCTATTTTTGTGGTTTATAATCATCATTACCATGGTTTTTGGAATCGCCCTAAACATAGAATTAGAGTTTTTTTAAAAGTTTTTCCATTACCTTTACCTCTTTTCTCTATTGTTGTTTATTAAGGGTTTTTTTATTATTTAATTATCAATGATATCCTCTTCCTTCCGCTATGCGCGACTGGAAATAAATGTAGGTGATTTTCCAAGCCCCAGCAAATTCAAAATGACTTACCCAAATAAAAATGTAGGTGATTGTCCCGTCCCAGCAAATTCGAATTGACTTACCACTGATCTCCTCTTCCTTCTGGTATTGGCGTGAAACCAACCAGTTGGTCTGGGTGTTCAGGCTGGCTCTAGCCCTAGCAAATTTGAAATGATTGTCCCATCCCAGCAAATTGAATTTGACTTACCCTAGTAGAGAAGAACGAAGTGCAGTGAGCAACAACTTGGAAAGAGCCTATCTACAGTGGGTTTTTAAGTGTCTAATCATGATTTAAGTTGTGATAATGGATAGCTTCTCTAACGCATTCGTAACTATATTGGATGGTAATTGTGTTTTATTATTGGTTATATTAATAATTTTATTAATGTTACAATAGGTATTTTTTTATTATTTTTTATTTTTTATTACTATTTATATTAATAATTTTTTTATGTTAATTAATATTTTTTATTTTTTATTAGTATTTTTAGATTTTTTATTTGTACCCTTGGTGTCAAATTGAAAATATTTTCTTGGATTTACTATAGTACCATTAATATAATTATAAATATTTAAAAAAAAATTATTAGTTTTTTTCGTTTTCTGATTTGTATCCTTGGTGTCAAATTGAAAATATTTGCTTGGATTTAATATAGTACCACTAATATATTTATAAATATTTAAAGTTTTAGTTAGTAAAATGTAATTGTTTAATTTCATGATATATTTGTTAATAGTATATATTTGTTTAGAATTATCATAAAATTGTTAGTCTAAGGGTGAATTAGTTAATATAATTTTTGTAAGTTAGTTATTTACATAAATAATTATAATTATAATTATAATAGTTTTTAAAAGTTAAATTTAATAAAATTTTAAAATTGTTTTTTTAAATGTGTAGGACATTCTCATGAAAAAAAAATTGAAATGATTAAAATAAATATTATAATTTTTTTATTGTTTTTGTAATTTTCCAAAGCACAAGAAAAAATAATTATGATTTTTTTAAGTTATTTTAGTGTTTAGAATATTTACATTAATATTTGATGTGTTTTTTTTATTTGTTTTGACTTATGCCTTAAGATTATGAGCCATTATTGTGATTAATAGTTTTATATATAATTATATGTATGTTAAGATAAGTGATTAAAAAATTTGTAAAGATGTGTTTTAATAAATTAATTTTAATATAAATGTTTTTTTTTTAAACCAAATGCTCTTGCTTCTTCTTTTTAGATTAGTAACATATAATATTATGAAATATGTTTTATGTGGTATTTATGTTTTTGATGTTATGTCATCTTAGATAATGATTGTAGGTAATGTTAGATGTTCTCCTTATATTAGATAATGTCTATATTTGTATGTTAGATAATGTTAGAAATTCTCATTACATGTTAGAGGATGTTTGTGTTTATTAGATAATGCTAGAGAATGTCTATATTTGTATGTTAGATGATGTTAGATGTTCTCATTACATGTCATGGCATGTTTGTGTTTATTAGATGATGCTAGGAAATTTAATATGTGTTAAATGTATAGGTTAGATGTGGATGTTGGGCGATGTTAGATGATGTTATTACATGTGTTTGATTAGGATGATAGTTAATGTTTATGTTTTGTTAGATGTGTATGTTAAATGATGCTTATGTTTGTTAAATGTGCATGATGATGCTGATGATGTTAGAAAATTATTGTGTTTTGTTAGATGTAATCATTAGATGTGGGAGAGTGTAAGAGAGGGGGAGGGGGAGAGATAAGGAGAGAGATATAAAGAGAGTCGATGAGAGAGAGAGAGAGAGAGAGAGAGAGAGAGAGAGAGAGAGAGAGAGAGAGAGAGAGAGAGAGAGAGAGAGAGAGAGAGAGAGAGAGAGAGAGAGAGAGAGAGAGAGAGAGAGAGAGAGAGAGAGAGAGAGAGAGAGAGAGAGAGAGAGAGAGAGAGAGAGAGAGAGAGAGAGAGAGAGAGAGAGAGAGAGAGAGAGAGAGAGAGAGAGAGAGAGAGAGAGAGAGAGAGAGAGAGAGAGAGAGAGAGAGAGAGAGAGAGAGAGAGAGAGAGAGAGAGAGAGAGAGAGAGAGAGAGAGAGAGAGAGAGAGAGAGAGAGAGAGAGAGAGAGAGAGAGAGAGAGAGAGAGAGAGAGAGAGAGAGAGAGAGAGAGAGAGAGAGAGAGAGAGAGAGAGAGAGAGAGAGAGAGAGAGAGAGAGAGAGAGAGAGAGAGAGAGAGAGAGAGAGAGAGAGAGAGAGAGAGAGAGAGAGAGAGAGAGAGAGAGAGAGAGAGAGAGAGAGAGAGAGAGAGAGAGAGAGAGAGAGAGAGAGAGAGAGAGAGAGAGAGAGAGAGAGAGAGAGAGAGAGAGAGAGAGAGAGAGAGAGAGAGAGAGAGAGAGAGAGAGAGAGAGAGAGAGAGAGAGAGAGAGAGAGAGAGAGAGAGAGAGAGAGAGAGAGAGAGAGAGAGAGAGAGAGAGAGAGAGAGAGAGAGAGAGAGAGAGAGAGAGAGAGAGAGAGAGAGAGAGAGAGAGAGAGAGAGAGAGAGAGAGAGAGAGAGAGAGAGAGAGAGAGAGAGAGAGAGAGAGAGAGAGAGAGAGAGAGAGAGAGAGAGAGAGAGAGAGAGAGAGAGAGAGAGAGAGAGAGAGAGAGAGAGAGAGAGAGAGAGAGAGAGAGAGAGAGAGAGAGAGAGAGAGAGAGAGAGAGAGAGAGAGAGAGAGAGAGAGAGAGAGAGAGAGAGAGAGAGAGAGAGAGAGAGAGAGAGAGAGAGAGAGAGAGAGAGAGAGAGAGAGAGAGAGAGAGAGAGAGAGAGAGAGAGAGAGAGAGAGAGAGAGAGAGAGAGAGAGAGAGAGAGAGAGAGAGAGAGAGAGAGAGAGAGAGAGAGAGAGAGAGAGAGAGAGAGAGAGAGAGAGAGAGAGAGAGAGAGAGAGAGAGAGAGAGAGAGAGAGAGAGAGAGAGAGAGAGAGAGAGAGAGAGAGAGAGAGAGAGAGAGAGAGAGAGAGAGAGAGAGAGAGAGAGAGAGAGAGAGAGAGAGAGAGAGAGAGAGAGAGAGAGAGAGAGAGAGAGAGAGAGAGAGAGAGAGAGAGAGAGAGAGAGAGAGAGAGAGAGAGAGAGAGAGAGAGAGAGAGAGAGAGAGAGAGAGAGAGAGAGAGAGAGAGAGAGAGAGAGAGAGAGAGAGAGAGAGAGAGAGAGAGAGAGAGAGAGAGAGAGAGAGAGAGAGAGAGAGAGAGAGAGAGAGAGAGAGAGAGAGAGAGAGAGAGAGAGAGAGAGAGAGAGAGAGAGAGAGAGAGAGAGAGAGAGAGAGAGAGAGAGAGAGAGAGAGAGAGAGAGAGAGAGAGAGAGAGAGAGAGAGAGAGAGAGAGAGAGAGAGAGAGAGAGAGAGAGAGAGAGAGAGAGAGAGAGAGAGAGAGAGAGAGAGAGAGAGAGAGAGAGAGAGAGAGAGAGAGAGAGAGAGAGAGAGAGAGAGAGAGAGAGAGAGAGAGAGAGAGAGAGAGAGAGAGAGAGAGAGAGAGAGAGAGAGAGAGAGAGAGAGAGAGAGAGAGAGAGAGAGAGAGAGAGAGAGAGAGAGAGAGAGAGAGAGAGAGAGAGAGAGAGAGAGAGAGAGAGAGAGAGAGAGAGAGAGAGAGAGAGAGAGAGAGAGAGAGAGAGAGAGAGAGAGAGAGAGAGAGAGAGAGAGAGAGAGAGAGAGAGAGAGAGAGAGAGAGAGAGAGAGAGAGAGAGAGAGAGAGAGAGAGAGAGAGAGAGAGAGAGAGAGAGAGAGAGAGAGAGAGAGAGAGAGAGAGAGAGAGAGAGAGAGAGAGAGAGAGAGAGAGAGAGAGAGAGAGAGAGAGAGAGAGAGAGAGAGAGAGAGAGAGAGAGAGAGAGAGAGAGAGAGAGAGAGAGAGAGAGAGAGGGAGGGGGGGAGGGAGGGGGAGAGAGAGAGAGATATTCAAATCACTCGATAACATGGCAGAAACATTCAAGCCACTGGGTGCTACCTTGGGGGAAAGCTTGAGCCAAGTGTTGTCACCTGATACTCGGCTCCTTCGTCTAGGACAACTCCTGGCGAAGCCAAGGGGGTGGACCCTAATCAAAAGTAAAAAATAGGGTTTTTACTCTATCAAAGAAATAATTAATTATGGGAGTTTTAATATGGAATGGATGAAATTAAGGATTACAAATTATTGCAAACAAGATTAACCTTAGCAACACTTTAACTCAAATTAGATACACAATATTCAATGACACATTGTGTGATTCACTTATGCATAAAGAACATAATAGACCAGTGACGAAATGAAAAGAGTGCTCGCAAAAGTGGGTTGCTAGTGTATTCTCAGTGAAAGTATTGTAGTGTCTCAGTTGGTAAATTTTAGATTATTCAATGAATTGATTAAGGAATGGGTAAATTCTTGGTTTATTTTACTTATGTGGTAATCATCTTGATTAGCTTAGGGGATGGGAACTCCCAATATACCCGTAGGTACGAGGAGTATGTCAAAAACCATTAACTTATGCGGCTCCCTGCTAGGAATATGTTGGCTGGTTTGAGTCTCTGAGACTAGTTCAACACTACACCAACAAGGGTGTATCCTAATGTCATCTTGAGGTCACTACCCAGTTGTTCTTGCTTCCTTTGTGGATTTTTCCACCGCAACGGCTTAATTAGAGGCATTGGATTTTCACCTGGGGATATTAATTTCAGGAGCAGAAACTAATTAAGCTAGTCACCTAAATCCCTTTTTGATACTACCAACTAATCAGATGAAGCTGCAGTGGAAGTAGAGGATACGGGGATGAAGGCCTTGTAAATTTTTAAAACTTTTAGAACAAGTTTTCTGATTTAGAAAAAGGTAAAACCCAGGAGTCTCCTTCCAAGTTCAGTACTTGGGTAGGCCTTATCCATGAACCTATACTTGGGAAAGCGAGGGGGTTTATTTTAACTTAGCAGTGCATAACAAAATTGGTTTTTAATTACTACACTGCTAAAATATTTTCCCTTATGGTACTTTGGTATAGCACAGTGGGTAAGTACTCAGATTACTTCTGCAAAAAAAAACTTAAACAAAGCATGAAATGGTATTGGTGTATAGACATAGTAATTGGCTTTTTCTTAGTTTTCAAATGATTGGAAAATGTATCTGGTTTAAATTATAAATTCCATGATTACTTGAAAATTAATAATTTATTTGGACCTTTTATTTTGTTATTAGTTTCTCTGTGTTAGATATCATACATAAATTCTTTAAAACTAGTGTAAATTTTTAATTATTTAAAAAGTTGTCAAAAACGAATCAGACCATACTTTTATTTATGATTCAATCGTTTCATTTTTTTTAATTGAAAGATTGGAGTAATTTGAATTCATTAGTTTTATCTAGTGCTACCATGCTATGATTTATTTCATTCATTGGGACCTCTATTGTTTCTGGTAACTTATTTACTTTGGGATCATGTTGTTATTTTACAGTGGTTATATGGAAATTTGAATGGTAATTGTAGTTTTTTTTTCATTTAGACCTCTATTGTTTTTGGTAACTGTATTTATTTTGGGATCATGGTGTTATTTTTTTCCAGTGGTTATATGGAAATATGAATGGTAATTGTAGTTTTTTTCATCTCATTCATTGTATTCTTGGTAGTTGTAGTTTCTTGGGATCATGGTGTTATTTTATAGTGGCTATATGGGAAATTAGAATGGTAATTGTAGTTTTTTTTTCAGTTGGACCTCTATTGTTTCTAGTAACTGTATTTATTTTGGGATCATGGTGTTATTTTTTTCCACTGGTTATATGGAAATCTGAATGGAGAGGGAGAGGGAGAGGGAGCAAGAGAGAGGGAGAGTGAGAGGGATAGGGAGAGAGAGAGATGGGGGGGAACAGAGTGAGGGAGATAGAGAGAGAGGGAGAGACAGAGAGAGAGAGAGGGAGAAAGGGAGAGGGATAAAGAGAGAG
>LPNX010464951.1:171302-201136 GCA_001517045.1 Pseudotsuga menziesii | reverse complement strand
GGAGGGAGGGGGAGAGAGAGAGAGAGATTCAAATAACTCAACAACATGGAAAAAATATTCAAGCCACTGGGTGCAACCTTGGGGGAAAGCTTGAGCCAAGTGCTGTCACCTGATACTCGGCTCCTCCATCTAGGACAACTACTGGTGAAGCCAAGGAGGTGGACCTTAATGAAAAGTAAAATCTAGGGTTTTTACTCTATGAGAGAAATAATTAATTATACGAGTTTTAATATGGAATGGATGAAATTAAAGATTACAAATTACTGCAAACAAGATTAACCTTAGCAACACTTTAACTCAAATTAGATACACAATATTCAATGACACATTGTGTGATTCACTTATGCAGAAAAAATAGAATAGACTAGTGATGAAATGAAATGAGTGCTCACAAATGTGGGTTGCTAGTGTAGTCTCAGTGAAAATATTGCAGTGTCTCAGTTGGTAAATTTTAGATTATTCAATGAATTGATTAAGGAATGGGTAAATTCTTGCTTTATTTTACTTATGTGGTAATCATCTTGATTAGCTTAGGGGATGGGAACTCCCAATATACTTGGAGGTACGAGGAGTATGTCCAAAACCATTAACTTATGCGGCTCCCTAGTAGGAATATGTGGGCTAGTTTGAGTCTCTGAGACTAGTTCAACACTACACCAACAAGGGTGTAGCCTAATTCCGTCTTGAGGTCACTACCCAGTTGTTCTCACTTCCTTTGTGGATTTTTCCACCGCAACGGCTTAATTCGAGGTGTTGGATTTTCACCTGGGGATATTAATTTCGGGAGTGGAAACTAATTAAGCTAGTCACCTAAATACATTTCTGATACTACCAACTGATCAGACGAAGCTACAGTGGAAGTAGAGGATACAGGGATGAAGGCCTTGTAAATTTTTAAAACTTTTAGAACAAGTTTTCTGATTTAGAAAAGGTAAAACCCAGGAGTCTCCTTCCAGATTCAGTACTTGGGCAGGCCTTATCCATGAACCTGTACTTGGGAAAGCGAGGGGGTTTATTTTAACTTAGCAGTGCATAACAAAATTGGTTTTTAATTACTACACTGCTCAAATATTTTCCCTTATGGTACTTCGGTATAGCGCAGTGGGTAAGTACTCAGATTACTTTTGCAAAAAAAAAAACTTAAACAAAGCATGAAATGGTATTGGTGTATTGACATAGTAATTGGATTTTTCTTAGTTTTCAAATGATTGGAAAATGTATCTGGTTTAAATTATAAATTCCATGATTACTTGAAAATTAATAATTTATTTGGACCTTTTATTTTGTTATTAGTTTCTTTGTGTTAGATATCAGACATAAATTCTTTAAAACTAGTGTAAATTTTTAATTATTTAAAAAGTTGTCGAAAAGGAATAAGACCGTACTTTTATTTATGATTCAATCATTTCATTTTTTTTAATTGAAAGATTGGAGTAATTTGAATTCATTAGTTTTATCCAATGCTACCATGCTATGATTTATTTCATTCATTTGGAGCTCTATTGTTTCTGGTAACTTTATTTACTTTGGGATCATGTTGTTATTTTACAGTGGTTATATGGAAATTTGAATGGTAATTGTAGTTTTTTTTTTTCATTTGGACCTCTATTGTTTCTGGTAACTGTATTTATTTTGGGATCATGGTGTTATTTCTTTCCAGTTGTTATATGGAAATATGAATGGTAACTGTAGTTTTTTTTTATCTCATTCATTGTATTCTTGGTAGTTGTAGTTTCTTGGGATCATGGTGTTATTTTATAGTGGTTCTATGGGAAATTAGAATGGTAATTGTAGTTTTTTTTTCATTTGGACCTCTATTGTCCCTGGTAACTGTATTTATTATGGGATCATGGTGTTTTTTTTTTCCAGTGGTTATATGGAAATTTGAATGTGTTGATGCCTGGAAATTCGCAGGCAACAACAGCAAGGGATTCTCCCTAGTCAGCGTTCCCAACTAGCCCGTGACTGTTTGGTATAGGGAATCCGTCCGGTTTACGGTCCAGCTACCGTAGGTCAAGTAACAAAAACAAAAGGTTTTACCAGTTGCGGCCCAGTCCACCATATATTTTTGTATTTTTGACTTAAAGTATGAAATGCAAGTGCCTAATTAAAAATGCAGGGTGATGAAGGATGCAAGGAGTAGTCGCAACGTGATGCGCAGGTTCTTACCTCTCATCTTAGAGCTCACAAACATCTAAATCACGTATGCAACAAGAAATTAAAACTCACTACCTATCTATCTATCTATCTATCTATCCCCGGGGAGCAAAATTATAACTTATTTATGAGTAATGTGTATTGTACATGCATTATATAAAGACTAATTATAGATAGCTGATACTCCTTCCTACAACACATGAATGATTAGAAATATTTAGACAATCAGATAGCCAATTGTTTATGAGCAGCATACATTACTCCTGGTGGTAAATCCACAGAATGAACCAAAAAACATTCAAACAAGAACATAGGATCTAAGAGTTAGAAGGATCTCACGGTTTATGGACAAAAGCTGGAAAAACAAAATAGTTCATATTTCCGCAATCCACAGCATAACATTTGAAATTCCCACAAATCTTTCTCCAACAGGCAAACAATAATTCTTTATTGCAAAAAAAAGTAGTTCTTCTTACAATATCGCTTTTCATGTCTAACTGGGAAAAAGCCCCTATTCCTCCTTATGGATGAGGTAGTCTATGGTGTATTGGGGTAATAAGGAGGGCGCTCTGGAACCCCCGAACATTCTGAGGTAAAGGCCATCCTCGGTCAAATAATACTCTGCATATTCTTCAATCATTTGTAGTGCCTCTTCTGACATGCAGTTACCTTCCTTCAGAAAAATGAGGCTCTACAATGGCATGACGAAGTGTTTGCAGACTTCCTGATAATGACTGTGGTACTTGTTTTCTAACAGTGGCTTATATGCAGAATACACCGGCATCCTTTCTCTATCCCAGATACACCGTAGTCCAGGGAAAGGATGATTGCACAATATACAGTCGACAAGTATGGACATTATGTAGAATTTAGACCTCTTTTGGGATACTCCTCCCAGGGATGAGGCCAAGTAGGCAGATAAACTGTTTGATACTATGTTGGCCCAGTTGAAAATGGTCCCCTGGGTTGCAACATAAAAAATAATGGGCATCCATTCCAATTTGAAGAACCTGCCATGTGTTCTTCCAAAAATCCGGTTAAGCAATAAAGCTATGAACCTATATGGGGTCCTTAAGCTTGATGTATCATATTCACCTATTGGCCTGGTCCTGAAATGTTTTCCAAGGAACAACATTCTTTTAAGAGTCTCAACCAGGTCCATTATAATGTTGTTCAGCCAATCATCAGATACAAACACTTGTGCTTTGTGCAGGTGGTACGCCAGGGCTACATATCCTGGGCTATAGGCAGCATAGCCCTATTTGTCAACGTTCTCCAGGATCATCATTGTTACATCTGCCAGGGGCAGAATCCAACCAATTACTTCAGAGCATGGGAATAGCTCTGGTCTTGTAGCGATCTTCATCAATGAAGATCTCTCAATGTTGGCATATATGATTTCTTCCTCCAAGCCCATATCTGGCACTTCCCTGCGGGTGATTAACCTATATATTTCCCCCCATTGGTATTCAGGTTCAACACCAGATATACACTTGGTGTCCTCATATATGTACTTAGTCTTGGTGACAACTTCCACTTCTAGGTCCTCTTCAACCACATGGGTCTTCTTCTTCTGTCGCTTCGACATCTTGAATTCGGAATCTTCCTGTTATACATGAAATTGTAAACATTAAGACATTCCCGACTATGTTGCAAAAATTGGGACAAAAAGGTGCAATGTTTAACTTCATCTATGTTTAGCATGACGGAAATAGTTACATGAAGAAAAATGTGCAAGCTAACACTGCTTTCTAATATCAAAACAAATCTAACAATAAAATCGAGCGGGAAGCAAATCTACATAAAAATGAAGCAAACTCGGGCTATTCACGGGCGCCATGATCATGGTGCTGTGTGGGAATGACAGTGGAAAATATTCAAGCTTTTCAGCGGTGCTTCAACAAAATACTACCCATGCGATTATGACCAATAAAACTACATGCAGTGACATATCCTCTTCCACCGGCTTGGGGTTCGAAACTGAGCGTGAATGGGGTCGCGCGAAACCGTGTAGATAAAAAATGGCTGAGTTTTGATGAAGCGGGTAGCACGAAAACAAAGGGGGAGAGGGAAACCATTTCAAGTGCCATAGGAAGGCCATGAAATCCTCCCCCTGCAAAAACATCATCACACAGGGCGGATTGGTGCAGACAGCGTAACGGTCGTCTACACCAAACCCCCATTACTAAGCTCAGGGTCGCATAACAAATGGCTATGGGAAAAAATACTCAGTGGGTCAAAAATCCCCCCCCCATTTTCCACGGACAGTAACGCCACAAAATACCCAATATATAGGCATGTAACTTAACAGGGCAAGGGAAAATGGCCGCGAGAAAAACCCAACCGTAGAAAACAACCAAAAGCTCGAACAGAATGGGATAAGCAACGAGGAGCCTACCTGGAAACACTGCGTATATGGTGGGAAGAAAAGCGGTCAAGCTTCCATAGTTGAGCCACCTTGATGCGGGTACCGACAATGGGGTCCTTCGCTATCTCAAAAGAATGAAAGCACGTGATAATGACAGAGCACAACAGTTGAAAAATAATAGAATAATGAACAAGCCTGACCTCATTCATATATATACAAATGTAAGTGGCAGGGAAAAATTAAAATATAGGACGGTGGAGAGAAATGGGTCGGACGTCGAAAGCCTAACTCCTTCCGCAATGTCGGGTGGCCAAACCATTACTCCATCCGCAGGGATAACCGAGAGAGAAAAAATAATGCGTTAGAGCTTTAAAACATCGAAATGGAAGCGGAACGAGAGCCGCAACGGTGAATATCTAAAGGACAAGTCATTTCGACATAGGTACATTCTTTATCGGAGGAGAAAAACACTAACTGACCGGAAGGATAATGCTTTTTGTAGCCGCAATGACGAAAGAACAAAGGACATCACGCCTCGCCAATAAGGTCCGAATCAGAAGAGAAAACAGCTAAAGGCTAGGAAAGGTAATGCATTTGGAAGCCACAACGATGAAAAACCCAAGGGTTAAAGAGCGGCGAGAACAACAACGTGGGGTTTGAACAATCAAAGTGATGATCAGGAGAGTTCAAAGTTTACCGGACGCAACAGTAGAGAAAGACATAACAACATGTTTCGATTCGAAACGAAAAACTCAACCGACTGAGGGAAAAGTATCGGAGAAAACATCGAATCCAAGACCTGTCAATCTTCTGCAACGGCGGGAGCACCAACCAAATAAAATTCCGATTCAAACATACTGAAAATGCATTTAAAAGCAGCGATAAATTTTGAACAAACAGTGGATTGTTTCAAGCATTAGAGGAAGAATCAAACAAGTGATAGATCAATCCAAGCATTAGAAAATCATTCTGAAAAAATCATTAGATCAAATCAAAGAAGAAAATCAAACTGATTCAAGCAAAAGGAGGGTCCTGAAATTTTTTGAAATTTTGGGAAAATGTTGTAGCTGCAACAATTGGTGACTACCTGGTGAACCCCAGATTTCTGACATAACTTCTTCCCAGTGCAAGATCATCTGGATGAAAATTTGAAATCCTCTGGCTGTTTGTATTCTTAAGCTGGCCAAATTATGCATTTAAATCATTATGAAGCAGTTCATTCATTGGGAAAGGTAACATCAGAAATATTTGCAAGTCTGAATAACTCTTTTGAGGCCAAATAAGTGAGATTCATTTTACCCTTGTCCTTAGGTAGCTTCAGGCTTGGACACCACAGGATTGTAACATGTAGTAAACAACATTATCCCTTTGTTCCTCATTCCCATGCCAACTGCACTTTTGTGCCTTTTGAACTTTAGTTCTTGTGAGTCCTCCATTTTCCTTTCTTTTTGAATTTTATTCAGGCTCCTCTATCCATAGTGTCCTTTTGTGTGAGAGAAGAATTGACTTTTCATCTCATGGACAGAGAGGAACTTTTGGCAATTTGATATTCATGCTTTTGATAGTTTTCTTTGATGTGTATTGTTTCTTTCAGGAGTTTTGAGTCTTGATAGCTTTTAGCTTTTCTGAAATCATGACATGGGATCATTTATATATGATATACTATTTACTTAGCTTTCTTTCTGTGGGTCCTTTGCTGTCACTCCCTTGGACATTTTAGATGTGGAATGGATGGAGCCTCGCAATAGTATTCCTGACCTCTTAATTCTGAGTCATTTACAGGGGTTAAGTAGAACTTTGAGGAATGCATGGCCAATTAGGAACACTGCTACTAGAAGACATTTTATATTTCAAAAGCACAGTCTTTTACTCCAGATTTCAGTTAACTAAGAACCCTGATTTTTCCATTACAACCAAAGTTTGCCTCTTTATTCAAAACCAAAAGAACCGATAACAAAGCATTTAAAACAAAAGAAAACATCATCAAAGAAATAAATCAAAAGGAGACAGCATTAAAGCATTAAATAAAAACAACTCAATTTATTTATGTACAAAACAAAAACAAAAAGGAAGAAAAATGTGTGCCCGCCCTTCTTCTTTTTTTTTTTTTTTAAATTTTAATCCAACGAGTTGAAGGGCTAGGCTATAGTGTGGGTCAAAAATATATCCATGGTCTAAGTGTACCATTTTCGAAATCGAAACCATGTCCACTAGTCTACAGTCATCTTTATCAACCTGAGGAAGTTGAAGGAGCTCAGGCTGAGTGTCAATTCTAGAACTGGCCTTTCCTGAGGTATGATGCTTTAGCTTAAGCTCGATTAGATAATTTCCTAGGACAAAATCAGCAGATTCATTACCTTCTCTTAGCTTAGTGACAGTGTGCTTCATGTAAGGTTCTCTCAAAATTTTAATCTGATTTGGGGTACCCTTGAGAGGTAACAATAAATGAGACCAATTTGAAGCAAAATAACCTTTTAATCTGGAAAACCAATCTCAGTTGAGAATAATCCCATATCCACCCAGTATGTCAGCCACCATAATGTCAATAAATTGACATATCTTGTTATTTGCAGAAAAGAGAATGAGAACATTTTTCATTTCTCCCACTACTTTGACACCTGAGTTATCTAATTGCACTACTTCCCATGCTGTGGACTCTAGCTATCCATTAATATTTTTGCAAACCTGAAGTGGCATAACATTCACCACTGATCCAAAGTCTACCAAGCAATTATGCACATTATGATTCAGCATTTCTAGGGTCAAAAGAAAAGGCAAGGTTTCAGCTTTTTCTTCCCAACCTGGTTCTATGTCTTCTTCCCCTGGTTGGTTTTGAGTGGGTATATCCTCTTTAGGCTCCTCAATTTCTTCATTGTTTCCTTGATCAACATCTTCCTGTTCTTCCACAAGTTTGACAGGCTCACTGATTGGCTCGGTTTCCTGGTTGACAGTGGTGACTTTAGGTGTTTTATTTTTAATATTTACATCAATCTGTCTCTTGACCGTCTCTTGCAATTTTTTAATCTTTGAAATTGTTGCATTGTCTTTAATTTCTAGGTCCGTATATTTTGTTGCTGTTGGTGTGCATTCAGATTTAAAAGCATTCTCTTCTGTGTTGAAAAGCGAGCTACCATTCCATAAGAACATGGTATCATCATCTTGTTTCTCTATGGTCTGGTTTTTCTCTTATTCCTTACCACTGTCTTTAGTCAATTTAGAGTCCAGCAGCTTATTCATCACCAATGTCATCGAATTTAACCATTGGGGACACTTCTTTTTAGAATGAGGTTGTTGGTGAAAAGTGCAGAAATTATCCCCCCCTACTTTTGTTATGTTCATTGATGGTAAATTCGGTGGAGGTATTTTCCATTGGTTGCTATCCTCTCTTTTTGGGTAGTAGGGTTTTTAAGTTCTTTGAACTTCCCTCTCTTTCTCCAGATCTATTATTCGGTTGGATAATTTCTGAATCATTTTCAGCATTCCCTGATAATCATGTGATTGTTCATCTTTAGGTTTAGACAGCAATAAGGCTCTTCTCCTGGTAGTTTTCTCTTCAGGTAGATCGGGATAATCTGCTACACTTTCCTTTTCAGCCTCTACCCTTTCTGCTTCTTCATAAGTCTCTACCAACGTGGGTCATGCTTTCATTTTGGCAAACATAGCTAATTCAGGTCCTAGGGTAGAGGTGAAATATTCAATTAAGACCTTGTCAAAGGGTCTGTCAGATTCAGAAAAGTTCTTTAGGTATGTTGAAAATATTTGAGTGAAACTATGTACCTTCTCATTCTTCTCTTTTCTTAACAAACCAATACCTTTCATTAGTGAGGCATGTGTCTTTTGGGCTGAGTACTTACTTCTGAAAGTCCTTTTGAAGGTGTCCCAATTAGGAATAGAGTTTGCAGGCAAACTAAAATACCAAGATGCTGCTGCCCCTTTAAGGGTATGCGGGAATAATCGACAGACAACATCTTCGTACTCCCCAGCCCTTAACCCTTCTACTGCTAAATAGAAACTTTGCAAGTGGTCATCTACAACAGTCTTTTCATCAAGATCAAACTTAGGCAGCAACTTATCAAAAGCTTGAGGTAGGTTATGCAATGGAGGTGTGAGGTTCAAAGGTGATCTATCTCTCCAAGCCGGTAGAGGGTTGGGATGATTCACATTTACACAAGCCATGAGAAAGGTGAACGAACAGGAGTCTGACAAACCGTAAGATGAAACTGGGCTTACTTGCTTCAAAGGTAGAACCAAAATCTGTGAGGGCTTGGGTCAGGTCAAAAGCTTTCAAATATCTGCTGGTGGGATAATCTTGGGAAAATAGGTTTCCATGGCTAGCCATACACTAACAGCCCTCCTTCTAGTGCCAGAAACTATTGATGCCTGGAAATTCGCAGGCAACAACAGCAAGGGATTCTCCCCAGTCAGCGTTCCCAACTAGCCCGTGACTGTTTGGTATAGGGAATCCGTCCGGTTTGCAGTCCGCCTACCGTAGGTCAAGTAACAAAAAAAAAAGGTTTTACCAGTTGCGGCCCCGTCCACCGTATATTTTTGTATTTTTGACTTAAAGTATGAAATGCAGGTGCCTAATTAACAATGCAGGGTGATGAAGGATGCAAGGAGCAGTCACAACGTGATGCGTAGGTTCTTACCTCTCGTCTTAGAGCTCACAAACATCTAAATCACATATGCAGCAAGAAAGTAAAACTCACTACCTATATATCTATCTATCTATCTATCTATCCCCGGGGAGCAAAATTATAACTTATTTATGAGTAATGTGTATTGTACATGCATTATATAAAGAGGAATTACAGATAGCTAATACTCCTTCCTACAACACATGAATGATTAGAAATATTTAGACAATCAGATAGCCAATTGTTTATGAACAACATACATTACTCCTGGTGGTAAATCCACAAAATGAACCAAAAAACATTCAAACAAGAACATAGGCTCTAAGAGTTAGAACGATCTCACGGTTTATGGACAAAAGCTAGAAAAACAAAATAGTTCATCTTTCCACAATCCACAGCATAACATTTGAAAGTCCCACCAATCTTTCTCCAACAGGAAAACAATAATTCTTTATTGCAAAAAAAAGTAGTTCTTCTTACGATATCGTTTTTCATGTCTAACTGGGAAAAAACCCCTATTCCTTCTAAGCCTTCTACATTTATACAAAAAGGGCAAGACTGTTGGGATGCCCAAAGTAACCTTTGGGCTTCCCAACTCTTCACCTCCAATGTTTCACTTTTCTCAAATGTTTTTACAAAATTGTTACAAATTACAAAAGTGACCAATCTTTTACGAGGAGGGTCCCACTTGGGTGTCCAGAAACTTCTTCCACACCAAAGCTTCAGAGGCGATGCCTTCAAAGGCACAAGGTTCTGAAAACTAAATGTTGATCTCAAACTTCGCAACCTGGTTCTTTATAGCCTCAATTCTGGCTGTGCTCAACCAAAGCTGATCCTCCAAAAGCTACACACTGATGGTTGAATGATCTACTTCACTCCTTAAGATCTGATCATCCAGGGATTTAATATGCTGTACTTTCGCTTCCTCCTCCTGATATCTCTTCTACAACATCTCCACAAATGAGTTGTGGTCCGGAAAAACATCAAGCCTCTGTTCGGCCTCTATTTGGCACCGATTGTAGGTAATAAGGAGCCTCCTGAAAAACTCTGCGCATGCTCCTTTCATCTTTTTAACGACCTTTTTGAAATCCTCTGCGATATTTATAGCAAACTCCAATAAGTCATAATCCCACTTGAGGGCCTGTTTATCCTTCGATGGCAGCTCTGCTGGAGTTTCTTCATTATTCTCCAGCCTTTCCATTCTTGGAGTCGGGACTTCAAGGACATCCTGAGATCTATCAACAAAGTAAGAGGAGGTTTCCAGGATTTCCTCTAATCGGCCATCTACCTGCAGAACTTTGCATCTCTCCTCTTCTATGGCAGTCTGCAGCTGTAGCATCTTGGCCTTTTGTGCCAGCACATGCTCCTTGAAGGGTTGTAGATTGACTTGCTACTATTTTGCTGCCTCTAAAGCGGTTGTTAGAGAAGAGATCTGCTCTTGAAGCTTCACTTCTTGTTCTTGAGCTTGCTTCTCACTTGCTTCCAAAGTGGTCTTTTGCATCTCTAGGTCTTCTATTTTTCCCAGCAGCTACTCCTTCTCCGTCCTTAGCTCTTGATACTCCTGCTGCACTCTCTCCAGACTTTCTTGTGTAGTTTACCTAGCTTGTTTCTTTACTTGGAGGAGCTACAGTTCATCCTTTGAAGACCTTATCTCTTTTTTCTTGTCCTCATATTTCCTCTTCAGCTTATTGCTTTCCTCTCTCTCTTTTCTCAATTCATCTTTCAATTGAGCCGGTGACTTCTTGGATTGCTCCAAGTCTGTCATAATCTTGTCCACATTGTCTTCCGAGGCTTGAATCAATGCAGCCCTGACTCTAATGGTGAATCTTGGATCTTGGTCTATTCCAAACACAATGGGTGTATCCGTTATCATTTTCCTGGGAAGACCTCCAGTTTCAACCTTCCTTTCTGTTCTCTTCACTATCCTCTTCATCTCCTTGTCATAGAAAACAGTGTTAAAATCAAGTATTTCTTCCCCTTTCTTCTGTACAAAGGGGACCAGCTTCAGTGTAGGGACCACAGACTATCTTGGTGTGATAGCAATTGGTACTTCTGGGTCCTAAACCTCGGGGTTCCCCATGTCCTGGGTCTGTCCTCGAACGGTGTCAAAGGATGATTGTTCTGTATCTGTCTGTGTTAGCTTTAGCCTCTCTGTTTCTTGCTTCTGTAGCTCCTCATCAAGCTTCTTTTTTCTTTCTTCTTCTTCTTTTCTCTTGTCTTCTTTTGCCTTTTGGGTTGCTTCTTGGGTAGCTTTTCTTTTTTCTTCTTCTTCTCCCTGTAGCTTCCTGTGCCAACCTTTGGGCATCTTCAATTCTCTTTCTATCTTCTTCATCAGCTTTGGCTTGTTCATCCGCTCCCTTCCCACCTTTTGTGGTAATATTCTTCTTGAACCTTCTCCTTAAGGATGTTAGATTCAACGCACTGCGGAAGACAGATTCTTCCCTATCCCAATGGTGGTTGTATTCAAAATGTACGTTGTTTTCCTTGCAATGTTCAGCTACTTTACCGCAGGAGTCATTTCGATTCTCACCAAAATGAAACCTTTCTAATTCTTCTACAAAATCATCATCTTTTTTCACTCTGGTCAACCTGTAACTTCCTAACTTGAAGGGAAAAGGAGGATAGGTGGTCTTCTTATTCTCAAACAGAAAGCTCCCTATTCCATCCAGGAAGACTTGCCTGACGGCCTCCTTATGGATGATGTAGTCTATGGCGTATTGGGGTAATAAGGAGGGTGCTCTGAAACCCCCAAACATTCTGAAGTAAAGGCCATCCTTGGTCAAATAATACTCTGCATATTCTTCAATAATTTGCAGTGCCTCTTCTGACATGCAGTTACCTTCCTTCAGAAAAATGAGGCTGTACAATGGCATGATGAAGTGTTCACAGACTTCCTGGTAATGACGGTGGTACTTGTGTACCCATAGTGGCTTATATGCAGAATACACTGGCATCCTTTCTCTATCCCAGATACACCGTAGTCCAGGGAAAGGCTGATTGCACAATATACAGTTGACAAGTATGGAACTCATGTAGAATTCAGACCTCTTTTGGGATACTCCTCCCAGGGCTGAGGCCAAGCAGGCAGATAAACTGTTTGATACTATGTTGGCCCAGTAAAATGGTCCCCTAGGTTGCAACATAAAAAATAATGGGCATCCATTCCAATTTAAAGAACATGCCATGAGTTATTCCAAAAATCTGGTTAAGCATTAAAGCTATGAACCTATATGGGGTCCTTAAGCTTGCTGTATCATATTCACCTGTTGGCCTGGTTATAAAATGTTTTCGAGGCAATAGCATTCTTTTAAGAGTCTCAACCAGGTCCATTCTAACGTTGTTCAGCCAATCATCAGATACAAACACTTCTGTTTCAGGAAGGTGGTATGCCAGGGCTACATATCCTGGGCTATAGGCAGCATAGCCCTATTTGTCAACGTTCTCCAGGATCATCGTTGTTACATCTGCCCGAGGTAGAATCCAACCAATTACTTCAGAGCATGGGAATAGCTCTGGTCTTGTAGCGATCTTCATCAACGAAGATATCTCAATGTTGGCATATAGTCTTTCTTCCTCCAAGCCCATATCGGGCACTTCCCTGCAGGTGATTAACCTATATATTTCCCCCCATTGGTATTCAGGTTCGACACCAGATATACACTTGGTGTCCTCATATATGTACTCAGTCTTGGTGACAACTTCCACTTCTGGGTCCTCTTCAACCACATGGGCCTTCTTCTTCTGTCGCTTTGACATCTTGAATTTGGACTCTTCCTGTTATACATGAAATTGTAAACATTAAGACATTCCTGACTACGTTGCAAACATTGGGACAACAAGGTGCAGTGTTTAACTTCATCTATGTTTAGCATGACGAAAATAGTTACATGAAGAAAAATGTGCAAGCTAACACTGCTTTCTAATATCAAAACAACTCTAACAATAAAATCAAGTGGGAAGCAAATCTACATAAAAATGAAGCAAACTCGGGCTATTCATGGGCACCATGATCATGGTGCTGCACAAGAATGACAGTGGAAAATATTCAAGCTTTTCAGCGGTGCTTTAAAAAAATACTACCCATGCGATTCTGACCAATAAAAATACATGCAGTGACATATCCTCTTCCACCGGCTTGGGGTTCGAAACTGAGTGTGAATGGGGTCGCGCGAAACCACGTAGATAAAAAATGGCTAGGGTTTGATGACGTGGGTAGCACGAAAACAAAGGGGGATAGGGAAACCATTTCAAGTGCCACAGGAAGGCCATGAAATCCTCCCCCTGCAAAAACATCATCACACAAGGTGAATTGGTGCAGACGGCATAATGACCGTCTGCACCAAACCCCCATTACTAATCGCAGAGTCGCATAACAAATGGCTGTGCGAAAAACTACTCAATGGGTCAAAAATCCCCACCCCCATTTTCTGCGGACAGTAACGCCACAAAATCCCCAATATATAGGCATGTAACTTAACGGGGAAAGGGAAAATGGCCGCGGGAAAAACCCATCCATAGAAAACAACCAAAAGCTCAAACGAAATGGGATAAGCAACGAGGAGCCTACCTGGCAACGCTGCGTAGACGGCGGGAAGAAAAGCGGTCAAGCTTCCACAGTTGAGCCACCTGGACGTGGGTACCGATAATGGGGTCCTTCACTAGCTCGAAAGAACGATAGCAGGTGATAATGACAGAGCACGACAGTTGAAAAATAATAGAATAATGAACAAGCCTGACCCCATTTATATATATACAAATGTAAGCAGCGGGGAAAAATTAAAAGATCGGACAGCGGAGAGAAATGGGTCGGACGCCGAAATCCTAACTCCTTCCGCAACGTCGGGTGGCCAAACCATTACTCCATCTATGGGGATAACCGAGAGAGAAACAATAACACTTCGGAGCTTTAAAACATCGAAACGGAAGCGGAACGAGAGCCGCAACGGAAGATATCTAAAGGACAAGTCATTTCGCCATAGGCACATTCTTTATCGGAGGAGAAAAACACTAACTGATTGGAAGGATAATGCTTTTCGCAGCCGCAACAGCGGAAGAACAAAGGACATCACGCCTTGCCAATAAGGTCTGAATCGAAAGAGAAAACAGCTAAAGGCTCAGAAAGGTAATTCATTTGGAAGCTGCAACGGCGAAAAACCCAAGGCTTAAAGAGTGGCGAGAACAACAACACGGGGTTTGAACAATCAAAGCGATGATCGGGAGAGTTCAGAGTTTACCAGATGCAACAACAGAGAAAGAAATAACAACATGTTTCGATTCAAAACCAAAAACTCAGCCGATTGAGGGAAAAGTATCGAAGAAAATGTCAAAGCCAAGACCTATCAATCTTCCACAACGGCGGGAGCACCAACCAAATAAACTTCTGATTCAAACATGCTGAAAACGCATTTAAAAGCAGCGATAAAGTTTGAACAAATAGTGGATTGTTTCAAGCGTTAGAGGAAGAATCAAACAAGTGATAGATCAATCCAAGCATTAGAAAATCATTCTGAAAAAATCATTAGATCAAATCAAAGAAGAAAATGAAACTGATTCAAGCAAAAGGAGGGTCCTGAAATTTTTTGAAATTTTGGGAAAATGTTGCAGCTGCAACAGAATGGTAATTGTAGTTTTTTTTTATCTCATTCATTGTATTCTTGGTAGTTTTATTTTCTTGGGATCATGGTGTTATTTTATAGTGGTTATATGGGAAATTAGAATGGTAATTGTAGTTTTTTTTTGGATCATGGAGTTATTTACAGGGGGTATTTGGGAAATTCTGAAAGGCCATGTGATGTGATGTAGTATTTCTGCTATCGCATTCCTGATGATGGTGTTTTTCCCATTGGGTTTATGGTGTTATTTTAGTATTGCATTTGTATTATTTGCACTAGTTTCATTTGTGTCATGGTGTCATTTCCGTTGGATATTTGGGAAATGCATTTTAACTTTGTTTTCTGAAACTTAATTATTTGTGGGTTGATTTTTGTTCTTAAATTTGTGATTCAATTTTTATTTTTTTTAAATTATAAATTATTTATCTCTTGAGTGAGATCATGTCTTATATGCATTTACTAATCTTATTGGTCTGGGTCATGCTTAGATTCCTTTGTTCATGGTCATAATGCTTTTAAACTTTTGTTCATTTATTAATCTTATTTACTAATATTATTGGTCTGGGTTATGCTTAGTTTCATTGGTCATTGATTAATTTTATTGGTATCAGTTATGTTTAATTTTTTAAGTTTAGTGTCAAAATGTTTTTCTATTTAAAACATATTATTGGATTTTATGGTTCTTCCTACATGCCTAGTTTAGTTTTGATCTTATATTATGTATATGATTTTTATTGGTTATTATTAATTGTTATAACATGGTTGTTTTATTTTTAGAATTTATAATCATTTCAATTTAATAATTTATAATTAACATGATTACTTGAATTCATGAAAATGTTATTTTTAATGCAAAAATGAATTCAACACCTATTAATGTTTCTATTGCATAATTCTAAAATCATTTTTACTCAATTTTTAAAAAAATAACAAATTCCCAAAAAAAAACAGTATTTTCTTTTTATATATTATAAAAAAAATCATTAATTATAAATTTATACATGCATTCAATTAAACTTATAACAATTTTTAAAAATGCCACATTATTAATTTTAAATATCAAGAATTGATTTTGCACACATTTATATTCATTTAATACATGGGCATTTTTTAGGTTCTCATAATCTTCCTTAAATTCTTTGCATTTATTTTATCATAATATTCTTTTAATTATTTGCATTTGTTTTTTGGGTTATCATAATATTTCTTTAATTCTTTTTTATTTTTTTAATAGCTTTGTTTTCCATTAAAAACAATAATATTATTATTTATCTTCATTTTAATCATTTTCACATAGCTAATTTCGACTTAATTCATAATTCACATCTAATACACATTGTGATCATGATTGAACTATTTAATGGCCTACTCTAATGAATTTCAACTCTTTAATAGTCTTACTGTGATGACTTTCAACCATTTCTTCAAGTGGTTTTGTATTTCAAAAAACTTATAAGTTATAACTTATCTCTAGATTGGATGAATAAGATTACATGTCGAAGTTAAAACTTTTCTTGATGAGTGTGCTGAAATTATTGTGGATGAGTTTCTAATTGCTTTACCCCCCATAAGAAGTATTAGTAATCACATTGAATTAATACCTGGTGGAATTTTACCTAATAAAGTAGCATACAGATTAACTGATCCTCAAGAAATTGAAGAAATCAAATAGCATGTACATGAGTTGTTGGAGAAAGGATTGGTAAAAGAAAGCTTGAGTCCTTGTGCAGTACCCACTGTACTTAGTCCAAATAAATATGGTGGGTGGAGGATGTGCACTAACTCCAAGGAAATCAACAAGATCAGTATCATGTACAGATTCCCTTTACCCGAAATTGATGATTTGATGGACTATTTAAGTGGTTCAAAATATTTTTCCAAAATAGATTTGAAAAGTGGATATCATCAGATTAGGATAAGGGAAGGGGATGAATGAAAAACAACATTTAAAACTAATAATGGACTATATGAGTGGTTATTAATGCCATTTGGGCTTACTAATGCACCTAGTACCTTCATGAGGTTGATGGATGAGGTTTTAAAAGAATTTAATGGGAAGTTTGTGATAGTGTATCTAGATGACATTCTGATGTTTAGTTAGAATAGAGAGGAGCATTTAAGACACCTTATGTGGGTTTTGAGTACTTTGCATAAAGAGAATTTGCTAATAAATCTGAAGAAATGTAGTTTCCTTAAGAAAGAGTTAGTTTACTTGGGATTTGTAGTTTCAGAAGGACTGAAGATGGATGCTAACAAGGTACAAGCGATTTTAAATTGGCCAGTTCCAAAGAATTATTATAAGGTAAGGATTTTCCATGGACTTGCTAGTTTCTACAGGAATTTCATTAAGAATTTTAGTCAAATTTGTGCACATTTGATAGATACATTCAGAGGAAGTAAACATCCTTTCAAATGGACAGAAACAACTGATAGAAATTTTAACTTCTTGAAAAAAAAAGATAACTAAGAATCCTATCTTGGATTTTCTCGGCTTTGACAAAGTGTTTCAAGTAGAAACAGATGTTAGTGGAACAATAGTGGGAGCAATTTTGAGTCAAGAGAAGAGGCCAGTGGCATACTTTAGTGAAAAATTGAATGAAGCAAAAAAGAAATAGTCTTCATATGATAAATAATTATATGATGTTGTGCGGGCTCTTAAGAAGTGGAGACATTATTTGATTCCTAAGGAATTTGTGTTGTATTCTGAAAATCATACTTTGCAGTTCATAAACAATCATCCTAAATTAAACCAGAGACATGTTAAATGGGTATAATTTTTGCAGAACTTTACCTTTGTTATCAAACATACAAGTGGTAAGTCTAATAAAGTTGTTGATGCTTTGAGCAGGATAAATATGGTATTACAAGAAGTTAAGGTCGATACTTTGGGATTTGAAAACTTGATTGATATGTATAATGAAGATTTTTCTTTCAAAGATATATATGCTGCCTGTGAAAATCCAGTTACCCAGAATAGAATCCAGTGGCTAAATTATGTGTTGCGGGAAAGATTACTATTTAAGGATAGTAAATTGTGTATTCCAATATGTTCAATGAGATAGAATTTAAGTCAGGAAAAGCATAGTGGAGGTCTACCAGAACATTTTGGACAAGACACGACTTTTTCTCTAGTGAGTAATTTTTATTTTTGGCCAAAGATGTAGCATGATGTGAAGAAATTTGCTAAAGATGCAAAATCTGGAAACATGCAAAGGGAAGAAGTCAGAACATGGGATTCTATCAACCCTTTCCTATTATAGCTAGGATTTAGGATTCCATAAGCATGGATTTTTTTTTGGGTTTACCTAGAACTCAATGAGGTCATGATTCAATTTATGTTGTGGTAGATATATTTTTTAAAATGGCTCATTTTATTGCATGTAAAAATACTAATAATGCAACCAATATTGCTAACCTATTCTTTTCAGAAATTGTAAAATTGCATGGGTTTTTTTTTAGTATTGTGTCTGACAGAGATACAAAGTTTGTTGGTATTTTTTGGAGAACTCTATGGAAGAAATTGGGGACTAATATCATTTTTAGTTCTTCTTATCATCCTTAGACTCATGCACATACTGAAGTGGTAAATAGGAGCTTGGGAAACATACTGATAAGTCTCGTGTATGAACATCAAAAATAGTGGGACTTGGCTCTTGCTCATGATGAGTTCACGTAGAATGATTAACCCAAAAAAAGTACAAGCATGAGTCCTTTTCAAATTCTCTATGGGATGCATCCAAGAGGTGTATATGAACTTAGATATTTGGGGAAACAGGAAAGGAAAATTGCAGAGAGTAAGCAATTATGCGTGGGTTGTAGGAGAATATCAAGAAGAGATTACATGAAGGTGCAAAAAAATATAAACAGAGAGAAGACTTGAAGAGAAGAGAAGTAAACTTTCAAGTTGGAAATTTAGTTATGGCCTACCTTACAAAGGAAAGGTTCCCTAAAGGAACTTATAATAAATTGAAGCTTAAAAATATTGGACCTTGTTAATTTTTAGGGAAGTTTTTTGCAAATGCATATGAGATTGAGCTTCCTTCTGACCTTCAGATTTCACAAATTTGCAATGTTTCATATTTGTATCCTTTTAGAGATGTAGGTATCCATACATATGGTATAAATTTAGATCAAGATGATTCATCTATAGACTGGAAAGGACAAATTCCACAGAAACAACAACCTCATATTGAAGCCATCCTTGACAAAAGAATTATAAGGAAGACCAGGAACAAAACCTTCTTTCGATACTTTCTCAAATGGAAGAATCAACATACTAAAGATGCAGCCTAGATGACAGATCAAGAAATTTCCAAATACAATGTGCACCATGAAGATCTATTGAAGAATTATTTTCTTCCTTGGGAGTATGATGTAGGAGCATCAGGCTCATATTTCATTGAACGATGAGTCAACATTCCATTTAATCACTTCTAGAAGGATAGGGTTCCCTGTTAGATAGATAGGGTTAGTTTTATTTTGTAATAAGTGGCAATTTGTCATAATTCTCCTTGAACCCTGAGAGGAATTCTTCAAGGATAGATCGTTGCTGATAAGATTTCTTTTATCAGGTATTCAAATCCAAACTATTCATATATTATAGGTTTCAAGAGTTTTATAATAAGAATTAAATTTAAATGATAGAGTATCAAGTGAGGATCGAGTGTGTGGAGTGCAGAGAGCATAGAGCAAAGAAGTGTGTGTTTTATGACTAGTTGAATGAATGAAGAACAGGGTTTTTATACTGTGCATATATTTTCTTAATTGACATCTTTTTTTTCAATAGAAAGGAGCATGATTTTAATTCTCTATGCATATGAATCTGATAGTCTGTGTAATACAAGAAGTATGCATGGTGTTGCAGGAAGAAACTAATTATTGCACTGATCAATTTACATGTAGAATGTCATAGAGTTAAATATTTGCATCTTGGACAGATCCATGACTGTAATCCAATTATGCAAATAAAAGTTATGAACGAGATCATTAGAGGAAATTTGGGGTCTAAAATGGGCCTTATAAGAAAACATGCCAAAATAAGTTTTTGTGAGTTGGAATTCAAGAACCAATAGAATTTCAATAAAATAAGTGAACCATAATGGTTGAATTGACATATTTGTCATTAAAAAAAACTACTTTTTTTGTTCGTATTTTCAACATATCTCATTGTGTTTTTACTCAAATTTCGATCAGGAGAGTTCGTTGGATGTGGAATTTGATTCCGCATCCAACGAGCTCTCCCGATCGAAATTTGAGTAAAAACACAGGGAGATATGTCGAAAATACGAACACAAAAAGTAGTTTTTTTCTTTCTTCCTCCAAAATTAATCAATATTATTTTATTATTTTAACTATTATTTTACTATTTTAACTATTATTTTATTATTTTCCTTAGGAGGCCCATTTTAGACCCCAAAATTCCTCTAATGAACCATAAACTAACTATCCATACGACTGAATATTGTAGGGTCGAGAATAGAGGTGGTTGAATATCAATGACTAAGGTAGATTTCGCTGGACAAAGAGAGCGGAAGATAAAGGAGGGGTTGGGTTGCATAATTTATAACTAATCACTGGAAATCATATTAAAATCAATGGTTGAGATCGATCATTAAAATAGATCGACGACACACAGCAATTCCATTGGGTAGAGTTGCGCGGTTTGGAAAACTTTTGATGTGTGCAGAATTTTCATCAAATATGTTTTAATATGTTTGAATTCCATCATCGATTTGAAGGAGGCCAGATCCAACGGTCAATAAAGATTCTATTGATTCAACTAGCAAGTTGATTCACAGCAGAGAGTGGGTCCAGAATTTTTATCCAAAAGAATTTGTTCCAAGCTTGAGTCCTCCTGGGTGAGTCAAACGACAGCTCAGTGACTATTTTCTTGCTGACTCGATCAGGTATTGGATCTATGACTCCTACCTGGAATCAGTAACACTCATCTCCTTGATTGAATTGAATCATGGAGGTTTCTTGCAAGTATTTCTCTTTTTCTCTACTTTTCTCTTCTCTATTTGATTGAATTGATTCATGGAGGTTTTATTGAAATGAATTAAGGAGGTTTCTTGTAGGTATTACACTACCTGCTCTGATTCCTTGGGATGGCTTTGTTTGCAGGAATATCATTTCCTTTGAGGATAAATATGTCGTGAAGTGGGATCAAGAAAAAAATCCGAGGGTTGGTCACATCCAGATGATCTCAGACAACATCGATGCTCACGATAGGCATGTCCCTCTATCCCTATTTAATACATGGTTTTCTTTTTGTTTTTCTGGTTGATAATCATCATTTTCATGGTTTTTCCTATTTATTAACCCTTAGCATGTTTTTAATAGAGATTTTACCTAAGAAAAGAATTAGGATTTCTAAAAATGTTTTTCCAATACCTTTACCTATTCCCTTTATGCCTTTACATCAATGCTTTTCTTGTTTTAATTATCAATTATCTCCTCCCTCCTTCGGGCATTGGCATGAAACCAACCAATTTCCGAAATAGAAATGTAGGTGATTGTCCATGCCCCAGCAAATTAGAATTGACTTATCCAAATAGAGAGGAATGAAGTGTAGTGAGCAACAGGTTGGGAAAAGCCTATCTAAAATTCAACCTAATAATACAACCTTAACCCCTTTTTGGGAGTGAATTTAAATGCTATTAGGTTGGAAAGAGATTTTATTGGTTATCCTTTTAAGAGATGTGGGGACCACATAAGTACAATCTATCAATGTTTTTTTTAATTATCTATGATTAGTGACACGTTTTATTTTTATTTGTCATTAATATGGTTTTTTTAACTTTATTTATTATTATTGTTTATTTATTACACCGATAAGCATATATATCTCATATTTGGAAAATGGACTTGATCTAGCGAATCATCAAGATTCACCACAACTCGACAAATGTACAACCAGGATTAATTGAATAGTCATCATATTTTTTAGCTCTAAATGGATCTTGATTAATTAATTTAAAATCAATTACTTAGCATTTAACAATGTTTTGGTGTCTTAGTAGCCAGTACGACGTAACAGACGATAGTTAACATTGGTTTAGGTGGTAAGATACTTCATGGTGGCTTCAATAAATGGCAGGGGGTCTCTTGGCGAGTTGGTTATGCTCAAGATGGCCATACATCCATGCTCGGAGGGAAGTGCATGAAATCTAACCTTTATGGATAAGAAGGGCTTCAAATTTTGTTTTTGTTGAGGGTTTTCAACAATTAATTATGATTCCACTTTTAAGGTTTCCCTCTCTCCTCTTGAATATATGACAGGTGCATAACCAACAATACCAAGATATGTTTGTATAGTGAAAGAAACCAACCTATATTCTTAGGTACCGATGATGTTGTTGTCTTTCATTTTCTTGGATCCAATTTCATGTTCTCTATTTTAATAGGTTCATCTTCTTGTGTTCAATTGCATTCTGCTTTCAAGTTCTACTCGATTGCTTCCAATATTCTTAGGTAAAATGTAGTTTCTCGATTTCGTTTTCTTGCATTTGATTTTATTTTCTAAGGCTTAACAGGTTCCTTTTCTTGTAGTGTGATTTTAGGTTCCTCTACTTGCAGGATTTCCACTATCATTGTAAACATTCCAACTTTATTCACACTGTTAAGGGTTGATTTAGGTAAATAACCCTAATTCTTTCGATTATAGATTTTTCTTTTCTCATTTATGCATTTGAGTAATATTTTTTGTTGGCGCACATGGTCCAACTAGAAAGGGTCTATGAAGTCGGAGTTCACATTGCTCTTGTTAGTAATCACAATTCCTTCTTTGACCATAAGATACCGGACAGAAGTGGTGCCCGATCAGAATATTTGTATGTAATTTCATCTAGGATACGCAAGGCCTTGGCTTCAGCCTCAATTAGATGAACTATATGATAAAGAAATTCGAGGTTGTACATAGCAAGAAATTTATCCCAACCTTCCAAGTTTTTTTATTGTCATGATTCATTTTGCAAAATTTAGAAATTATACTAGTATAAACAATTTCTACGTTTATATCTTGTTCTAGCTAATAATTCTTCTTCATATAAAATCCATTATGAAACTCAAAGCTTGTAAGGGAAATCTTGAAGTTTTTTAATAAACTAGAAGAAAATAGAGTGACCTCGAAGAAAACCTAATATGTTGTGAAGCACAATTCAAGACACCCAAATGTAGATTGCAAATGCTTAAAGAAAATCTAAGGGAAATGGACCATAAGATGGAATTTTATCTTTCAAAACAACATGTTGACAATTTTGACCCAATGTTTTGTATGAATATAGGATAAGTTACTTTAATGCATTTTGGACAGATCACATGTCCTCACCCATTTCCCTTTTCTAATTATGGCGGTACCAATCCCATAGTGGAGCAAAACAAGATATCGTCACTAACATAAATAATGGAATTGTTGTAAAATTTACAGATGGTTCAATTTGAAGAGTCTGGATTTAAGATCTTCAATGGAATCATTCACACATTACAATGGGTATTTCGATTTTTAGATATCCAACACCATAAATGATGAAGAAGATTGTTTTTTAAACAAAACATCATAATCTCGCATAATTTTAACAAAGTCCAAAGGAAGTTATTGAGATACCCTGTGATTTACATCCTTCTAGATGCTTGCTTAATAGTTTTGCATGCTTGATATTACACCGCCTAAAACTAAACAATTGGTTGTGCTGGCTACTTTGAATAGGGTAAGCCGACAGCTTCAACATTAATACATAACTACAGGAACGCAACAGAACGCATAACAAAAATGGACCATAGAAGAGTTTAGTGTAACATTAACACATTCGTGTTTTAGCCTTAATAATGTCATCAAGGATGTGCATTTGATATGGAGTATACGATCATTTACTACATAACCTCCGACATAATGTAAGTGGTGTACATGTTTATCTCTCAAAGCTATAATTCGAGGTGAGTGAAAATTTTCAATGAATTTTTTTTACATTATTTATACTAAAATTGCAAAGTGAATAGATTTTTGTTTATTAAATATATGTTTTTACATCCATAAAAATGTAATCTTTTACATATTATGTGCATTAAACGTTAAATTTGAATATAATTGATTTAACGTGTTGTAAAACAATATAATTAATTTAATCTAATATAGGAGATATATATTGTAACACCTTTTATGCAAAATATTTGAGTGAATGTTATATATTTCTTTTATTTGATTTTTGCATTACCTCCATAAAAATATTATATCTAATAAATATAAATTATTTTAACTTATATTACATAAGATTATATTTAATAAGTAAAACTTCATATCATTCAAGATTTTATTTAATAAATAAAATTAAATAATATAAACTCCTTTAACTTTATACCATTTTTATTTAAGTTACATTATATAAATGAAATTAGCATGAAAAGTTATGTTGAATGTTTTAAATTACATTTTTATAACATTATAGATAAGAAATTAACTTAAATTTAAAATTAATAGTAATATTTTTTTATAAATATTTATAAAATATTAACTATTTATATTTTTAATAATTATTATTTATATCTTAATTCTAATAAAAAATAATAAGACTAAATGTTGTCTCATCTATTGATATCAGATTTTGTTTATATGGACATTGTTTATGTCAAATTGTTTCATTTTATTGATATATATCAACCGTAACCATTCCATGCCCATATACCATGGTTTGTTATAGTGTCCATGGTGTCCATGTGTGGTTTATTAAAGTCAACTATGGTTAACCAAAGTGAACCATGATTAACTAAATTCAAGCCTTAGTCACTAAAGTCAACCATGGTTGACTATGGCCAAACTAAATTCAAGCATGGTTGACCAGAGTCAGCCATGGTTCGCTACAGTCTCTGATATATCGAGACACATTGTGATGTTTATCAAGGGTTACACTGCATTGTGATGTTCATCAAGGGTTATGTTGCATTGTGGCATTGGTCAAGGGTTACAATGCTTTGAAACAATACCCAAGATATGAGACATTAATAACGTGACACTCGATATTTAGCAAATTTCATGTCGCATTGTGAACTATGGCCATGTGGCTCACTAAAGTCAATAGTGGTTAAACATGGTCAAGTTAAAGTAAAGCATGGTTATCCAAAGTCAAACAAGACACTTTAATAATGTGACATTTGGTGTTCATCAAGTGTTATGTTGCATTGCAATTTTTATCAAGGGTTACATTGCATTATGATGTACATTGAGTATTATGTCACATTTTGACATTGGTCAAGGGTTATGTCACATTGCGATAATACCCAATATGTGACACATTAATAATGTGGCATTCGATGTTTAGGAAATTTCATGTCACATTGTGAAGAATTACCATGTGTTCACTAAAGTTAACCATGGTTAACTATCCAATTAAAGTGAATCATGGTTAACCAATGTGAACCATGATTAACTAAATTCAAGCCTTAGTCACTAAAGTCAACCATGGTTGACTTTGGCCAAACTAAAGTCAAGCATGTTTGACCAAAGTCAGCTATGGTTAACTATAGTCTCCAATATATGTCAATACAACAAAAGATGTGACACATTAACAATGTGACATTTAGTGTTTATCAAGGATTTTGTTCCATTACGATGTTCATCAAGGTTTATGTTGTATTGCAACATCAGTCAAAGGTTATGCTACATTGTGACAATGCCCAGTATGTGACACATTAATAATGTGACATTTGGCATTCATTAAGTGTTATGTTGCATTGCAATGGTTATCAAGGGTTCCATTGCATTGTGACGTTCATTATGTGTTATGTCACATTGCGACATTGGTGAAGGGTTATGCCACATTGTGATAATGCCCAATATGTGACACATTAATACTGTGACATTCAATATTCAAGAGGTTTCATGTCGCATTGTGAATTATGGCCACGTGGTTCACTAAAGTCCACCATCGTTAACTATAGTCAAATTAAACTCAAGCATGGCTCACCAAAGTCAACCACGATTAACTAATTATTTATTGCAAGAAGAAAAATGTTAGCGACAGAGTTTGGAAGCTTATTTGAGTTTGATTACAGAGAGGGCCAGCTGTCATCTGCTTCTGGATGCCATTATCACTCCTCTTCCTACAAACGAAGAAGCAAACCCATGTCACTAATTACTTATGCCTTTGAGTTGAAATAGAATTTGAAAATTTAAATGAACCAAACTGAGAGTGAGATACGTGGATAAAGATGTGGATGACACAATGAATATTGGTCTCTTTAATCTACACAAAAACCAGCATGACTGATTCCATTTGGCATCCAATAAACACTGATAAAAACCTCAAACATACCTCATAAACAAAACAAAGTAATTCTATTAACCATCTGGGTATAGGATTGAACAAAAAATTGCACAGCGTAGCCATGGAAGGCACACCCTTTTCCATAAGTCATTGCAGACCAAAAAAAACATTTGAATGAAACTTTCAGACATGTTAAATCTGTATTAAACCCTTTCCAAAACCCTCTCCTAATAGACAGTCACATCTTCCAATACCCCCTTAGGATTGAATTTTGATCGATCAACTAGTTCAAGAAATGTGGGTGTAGGAGAAAGAGTGTAGTGTCCTAATAAGGTGAGATTCTCTACGGTCATTACATTAACGATTTCTCACAAATTTATCAGGTTGTTTTCAATGGGGAGGTTATTGAAAAAAATAGTCACCACAAGATTTATTGGGTCCACATACCTTTCAGTAGTGATCTAAGAAGACATAAGGCTAGCTATCCTTCCTATGACTTGAATTGTTGGAGGCTTCCCCTTTGGTATTCCTATTTTTTGGATACAGAGATCCCTTACTATTTTAGTGTAAATGGGTATGTATTTTACATCTTGGAGTAATGGGATTTTAACAAAAATATTTTTAATCTCAACTACAAAA
This sequence comes from Pseudotsuga menziesii, assembly GCA_001517045.1. Lineage (NCBI taxonomy): Eukaryota > Viridiplantae > Streptophyta > Pinopsida > Pinales > Pinaceae > Pseudotsuga > Pseudotsuga menziesii. The sequence goes on along the minus strand of LPNX010464951.1, from coordinate 174,465 downwards.
TCAAATTCAGTTGGAGTGATTGTCTTTTTTGGTTGCAATCATTCAAGGAATGGATACATACTAGACTTTCATGTGTGTGCTTCTTTAGTATTTACTAGTAAGGGTGATGACTGATTTCGATCCATTTCGTTTTGTTCCTGAAATTATGTCTATTTATGAAAATTTACTTTATAAAGATTGGGGTTCTCCTCTATCATTCTACTGAATAAATACTAAGGTATTTTTATTTCAAACTTCCCCTGACCTAAGATGAATTTTCTATACAAGAATAGCAACATATGTGGGGAAGGTTTGGATATTAGAATTATATGTAGGTTAGATTGTTTTGTTATTTGGATTGTGGATGGGTGGAAGTGACCAATCCTTCCATGGTATTTATGCATTCCATTAATGATTATATGAATTAGAAAATTGATGAGAATAATTTTGTTGCATACCTGAAGATAAAGCTTTCCATGAGTGTTGTGGGTTAATTGCATAGAGAAAATTGGTGTTCTATTGTTCTCCTTGGTATAGTGCTTTCAAATCTAGTATGGAAGGGAAATTATTCATAGGGTGGTATTGATCACAAATTTCGATGTCATGTAATGGGAAGTCCCTTATTAGATGTTTTTCCTGCATTATGCACAAAATATTTCTAAGGCCTTCTCTACTCCATTTATTTTTTTGACCTATAAAATATCAAGCTGAGAAATCAATGAACTAATAATTTCATTTTTTAAATTTTCAAAAAGATTGACAATTTATGTGCGTGTTACTCCTAAATATGCAACATATTTTGTAAATCTAGAGACATCTTTGGAACTTCTTCCATTCTTTTCATTAACTCTCGAATACCTCTTGCACAACTCACATATTTTGTCATACTTTAATTGATGTAAATCCATTGATCCCATCAAATTCAATAATTCCAAGGATTCATATTGAATTTCTCTAAGTATGATATTTCTTACTGTCTCCTTGCCGAATTGTGCTCTCCTTGTCTATTGATGATTGTATTGGAAATGTTCCATGTAGTATTCCAAACATTCATATTTTGTCTGTGTCATATGGAATATTTCTTCTCTGTTACCTTACGATTTTTAGTATCCTTGGTATTTTTGCAAAAATACCTTCTTCATGTCTTTCCATGTCTCAATATCATCTCCTTCTAGGTCGATAAACCATCAAAGTGATACTCATTTTTGGGTTGAAGGATAGAATTTTAGTTTATGACCATTAGTACAATAATCGTAGAATCTGCAAAGTACATCGAACTTAACTAAAAATGAATCCAAATCTTCGTTTTATAATCCATGTTTGGAAGAAAATATGGGGGAATGGTTTTAATATGAGCTATACCACCATATTCTCTGATAGGGAATTCAAAGGTGTAATTTTCCTCTTGATTGGAACCCTACCCTCTTCCTCCACCATATTTTCTTCTCCAAACAAACTGAGTCATATTTTAGGTATTGATAATTTTGCTTCAACAATTCCTTTAAATACTTCTTTCCATTGTCTTTCGATATCCCAAACTATGATTGATTTTGTTGTGGTCTCTATTGGGGGATTTGGAGGCTCCATTGTTTTAGATTTGGTCTTTCTATGTGTAGGTACTTCTGTAAAAGTACATGTTCCTTTAAAATCTACCACATGTCGTTCCTATACAATTACCTCTATAGAAATATCTCTATTATGCTTCCCTACCAAGTTAGCTATGAGTGGAATGCTAGGATCCTACTAATCCTTTCCTCATTGATACTAATTTGAAGAAAATACTACCCACACTTGCCACACCTTATATACTTTTGAAATCTACCTTTTATCACCTCCACTACAATGGTGTGAAAATGTTGGAGAAATTTATTAGATAATAATTCTTAGAACATAAATCATAAATCTTGATTAGTAAACTTCTGAGGCGCTATGGAAAATATATGCATAGAATATCCTTAAAGTGATTTAAATTGGTCCAAAGCCTATAATTACTTCACCAATTCACACAAAGAAAATAAATGATACTGCAAGTTCACTCATCTAATAACTAAGGTGTATACCAATTTTGACTGGGACTTGAGTAACCTCCTAAGGTAGAAACATAGCGCAATCATATGTAATTCATTAAATTATAACTCACAATAATTCATTGATTTTCAGTTGACAATCATAACCAATACTTGAATCACACTATTGTAAACTCAATCGCACTAAAATTATGGAGAACCAAGAACATCATTATTCCAAGATAGGTTGATTAGTTGACCCACGAGTTAGCATAGTAATGTTAATCAAGACTCTACAATCCTCTACTTAGGTTGATGTTAATCATGCATTTCCAATATTTAAACTTAACCAATCATTAAGAAATAAAATCTCAATTTTAATGTTACAAGAGATAAAATTGTGCCGGTAAAACAACAAGTTAGCTACAGGAAATGAAATGATTTACAAGAAATAACGTAGCTACATGATTAAATAATATGGCACATTCAAACTTAATCTATCACACCACATTTTTTAAAGAAAATAAACTAGCACAAGGGATGGTTCTAGAGTTGAAGGGATCCCTAGCTTCTCTCAGAACCGCACCCACTACTTATTTAATAAAAACTATGAGATGAAGATCAAATAAGAATTAAACCAATTCTTCTATTAATTATCAATTGTATTACAACATAATTCCTACCTATATAATATCATTTTCTCCTAGAATATTGAGCTAACTTCATATCAAACGTTTAATCAATGTTTATACATCATTTGAGATCCAAAATATCAAAACCATATAACAGAGTTGTAGCATGCATTCAGGGATGTTACTTGAGAGATTGTTGCCATTGTAGGCCAAAAACTAATTTAGTCTCCAAGTTAGCATAAAATATTACATGGATGAATAGTCATAGAAAAATATAGCAAAGATAAGTTGGGCCTTTGTTTAAAGAATCCCATGAACAAAAGAATGGGATTCATGATTGATACTCATACTGCAAGATCGTAGGAGGAGATCACAAACTAGATCTAGCAGTCTATTGACGCTAGCTAGGATTAATGTGATGAGCATGACATGATCTACATGAAATTCTATTCCAAGTCCATTTTTCCATTTTTCAACGTATCGAAAAGAAGTTCCTTCAACTACACATCCGTTACCAGATCCCTAGCGTTGCAGGAAGCATCATGG
>LPNX010464951.1:135176-170999 GCA_001517045.1 Pseudotsuga menziesii | reverse complement strand
GGGGGGGGGGGTTAGTGGTAGGATTAGGTGAGATACCAAGGGAGAGAGAGAGAGAGAGAGAGAGGGATGGGGAGATGGTTAGTGGTAGGAGAGAGAGATATAGAGAAGGGAGTCAGTGTAGGATAGTGAGGAGTGGGAGTTTGAAGAGAGAGAGAGAGAGAGAGATTGGAGGCATGCTTAGTGGTAGGAGAGAGAGAGCGAGGGTTAGGGGTAGGGAAAGTAGGGGAGAGAGGGTGGATTAAGGTTATGGGGAGAAAGGGAGACAGGGGAGGGGGGTTTAGTTGTATGGGTAGGAGAGAGGCCAAGATATAAAGAGAGGGTTGTCTTGTTAATTATAGGAGGAAGAGTAGTGGGAGAGGGAGAGAGATATATAGATGAATGCAAGTTGTTAGTGATAAGGGAAAGGGGGACTAGGAGAGAGAGAGCAAGGGTGTTTGTGAGTTAACTAAGAGAGAGAGGTGAGGGTTAGGGGTACAATGAGGATTAATGCCATAATGAGGAGGTGAGATAGGGGGTTAGTAAGGGTTATGGGGAGGAGGGATGGGGNAGGAGGAAGAGTAGTGGGAGAGGGAGAGAGATATATAGATGAATGCAAGTTGTTAGTGATAAGGGAAAGGGGGACTAGGAGAGAGAGAGCAAGGGTGTTTGTGATTTAACTGAGAGAGAGAGGTGAGGGTTAGGGGTACAATGAGGATTAATGCCATAATGAGGCGGTGAGATAGGGGGTTAGTAAGGGTTATGGGGAGGAGGCTTGGGGGTTATTGGTTTTGGGATGAGTAGGGAGGAACAAAGAGAGAGAAATATAGATGAGTAAGAGTTGTTAGTGGGAAAGGGGAAGGGATATCTAAAGAGATAGAGATATATGGTTTTAGGGGGAGAGAGAGAGAGAGGCTGGGTGTTAGGGGTGGAGAGAGAGGGGGGGATGGGGTTAGGGGTAGGTGGAGGATGGGAGAGAGAGAGAGAGAGGTGGGGTTTAGGGGTACATAGAGGAGAGATAAGACAGATGTGATGGGGTTAGGTGTAGGAACATGAGGTGAGAGAGAGAGAGGTATATATCAGGAGAATGGTGGTAAGGGAGGGGAGGATAAGAGTTAATAGAGAGAAGGAGAGAAACAGGGGGTTTAGATATTTAGTGAAAATAGGAGTGAAAGAGAGATATAAAGATAAAATAAATTAGGTCGTAAAATTAACACGTGCATGTTAATAACGTGTGCACGTTTTTAATTTGAAAAAATGTTGGAATGAATTACTTTTTCCATGTATATGGTGGTTGAGGTGTCTTCTTTGGTTTTAGGTTTGGATTTCCAATCATGTGGGGAACTAATAAAGCACATCCATTTTTTCATTTCTTTGTTTTTTAACCTCAAACTTACTTATGCTATATATATATATATATATATATATATATGGAAAACAATATTGTTTTATGTTATTTTATTTAGTTTATTTATTTTTATTTGGTAGTATGTCAAATTTGTAAAAAACATAACTTTCTTATTTTCTTTGTAACTTTTGATTGGTTGACCTATTTTAAAAACAAAAAAATAACTAGCACAAGTGGAGACAAAAGTTCATTATTTGTGTGAAGACACTCATAGCAAGGCCTAACGCTCGACCTTTTAATTTCAAGGCTTCGCTAAGTAATTAAAAAAAATATAAATTTATGGAAAAATAGTGTTGCACAAGAACTGCATGGTAATTATTTTCATTGTCTAGTTTCATCTTATTATCCTGTGTTCTAAAAATTTGTGGAGATACCTCTAATATTATTTTTAGTGATCATATTTATGGTTTCGCAAGTTTCAATTGCAACTAACTAGTCATAATTGGGTAGCATTACCTTGAATAGCCCCATATACAAATTGATTTAAGAGATTATATGCTTATTGGAGTCATAGAGTGGTTTCCTAGCATTCATTATTATCATCATTTTCACTAAATTCGATTATGAATACTTTGAGATCATTAATAAGAGAAGATTGTATAGGGAACTATTCTTTAGTTGATGGAGTAAGAAAGGGGGTAATAAAGGTTGAAATAACACGTAACAATTACAATTATGTTAACATGTTAATGTAGAGGTCTAAAGATGGAATATTTAAGAAATATTAATTGTATCGAGAGTATTTTTGTCACATTAGTCAGGTTATGTAACTCAGGTTAATAAGGTTATGTAACTCACTTTAAAAATGTTACTTAATGTTTACACTCTAAAAAAAAGTTTGTATATTGAAATATTTGATTCCTCTCTGTTACAGTTGAAATTACCACACATGGTTGATCACACTTTTATGGCTTTCCTTGTCTGCAGACTCTTTGGACCCCATGGACTATTTTTGTACCTTTGATGTTTCCAATATCATCCCTAAAAACATCTATTATTTGATGTATGTGAATTTTAATCCCTTTCTCATGTATATATGTGGATATTACCCTTAAACCTGCATACATCGGGATGTATGAAAAAGGCCAAATATTTTTGGAGTTTTCCTTGATGTGGATCCAATTCACTTATCTCTTGGCCTTCCATATGCCTTGAGATCGCTCGTATTTGACCTTCCATTACCCCATTGAAGAACTATATAAGGAACCCTTTGGATACATTGAAGGAGGTGAATTGAAGAGCAAGAAAACTATAGTCCATTGTTGTCGTAGCTTGATTATACTTGAGTCTGCATCCCTTTGTCCCTTGGAGAACTTTTTGTTCTTCCCAAGCTTGCCTTTGCTTATGATCTTGCTATCGAGAGATGGAGGATTGAGGTGGTGGAGGCCCAGGTGGAGGACTTAGTTTCTTCGGTTTGCAGACGTGCCCACAGAGGTTGTCACTTATGTAATATCTTATTTACTTAATAGAAATATATTTTCCTATCCAATGATGTGCATTTAAATTAATATTGAATCCATGGATGTGTTTAATTTCTTATGTATCATTGATTATATATGCCTATTAATGGCCATTATACTCTTATGTATCTGGGACTGCTATATGCGGAGATTGATTATTGTGTTAGATGTTGTATTTATATTGCATATTGGAAAGGGATTGATTTCTACAGTTCTATGTCTATTGTGGTACACCCCAAGCCATAGGAATTTTTCTCCGTAATAGAATTGGTGACCATACTGGGGATGGCTAGTTCTTCCACCTGGTTCTTTATCACTCCACTTCTGGGATGGATTTATAATGTATTTCAGCCATCATGTTACCCCTCTAACCTCACACATTAGGGAGAATCTTTTACAAGTGATTTTACCACACATGGTTGATCACACTTTTATGGCCTTCCATGTCCCTCTGTAGACTCTTTGGACCACATGGACTATTTTTGTACCTTCTATTTTTCCAAGATAATCCCTACAAGCACCTATTATTTGATGTACATGATGTTTAATCCCTTTCTCATGGATATACGTAGATATTACCCTTAAAACCGCGTACATAGAGATGTGTGCAAAAGGCCAAATATTTTTGGATTTTTCCTTGATGTGGATCCGAGTCACTTATCTCTTCGCCTTCCATATTCCTTGAGATCACTCATATTTGACCTTCCATTACCCCAATGAAGCACTATATAAGGAATCCTTTGGATACATTGAAGGAGAGGAATTGAAGAGCAAGAAAACTATAGTCCATTGTTGTCGTAGCTTGCTTATACTTGAGTCTGCATCCCTTTCTCCCTTGGAGTACTTTTTGTTCTTCCCAAGCTTGCCTTTACTTTTGAGCTTGCTATTGAGAGATGGAGGATTGAGGTGGTGGAGGACCAAGTGGAGGACTTAGTTTCATCGGTTCGCAAATGTGCCGACAGAGGCTGGCACTTATGTAATCTCTGATTTACTTAATAGAAATATCTTTTCCTATCAAATGATGTGCATTTAAATGAATATTGAATCCATGGATGTGTTTAATTCCTTATGTATCATTGATTATATATGCTAGAGTAGGCCTATCACTATATTATATAGCATGCTTGCCTTGCTTTACTGTTATTGAGAGTAAATTGCCAAAGCAAGCGGGATTGGAAAAAGTTCAATGGGGATCTACTACAACCATCCGGAATAAGGTATGTGTTGATATCCTTTAGTTTTTGATGTTGTATTTCTCTTGCATATTGGGAAGGGATTGATTTATGTGGTTTCTCTGTCTGTTGTGGTACACCCCAAGCCATAGGAATTTTTCTCCATAACACTCTCCATACTTTTTAAATACATTTTAAAATAGATATATATTGATTATTTTTCATAGAAAATCATGATACAGCCCAAATTGCTGAATCGCTTCAAATAATGTTGTTGAGACCCGAGATCTACAAGATCACAATAAATGCCCAACATCGAGGAGTTGTTCGCCCTCTTGTAATGGCTAATTAATAAAGATAGTTAACTTGTCAAAAGTATTGTTATTGGTCAAAGAAATGATGCCACGGGTTTGAGAAATGGAAGACTAGCTCGCATTGAAGAAGAAGATCAACACTCGAGTGGACAAGGTCTCACTCCTTGTGCAAAATTTTTGGAAGATGTCATACATCCAAAGTTTGTATCAAGGTTGGAACTAAATTTCTATTTCTATTTTTCTAACAAAAAAAAATTTTGATGTTTTGAGTTTTTATTTCCTCAATTACATAATGTTTTATTAAAAAATTTACCTTTCACTATGATAGTTGAAAGAGAATTCTTTGATCAATAAATTTTTATTAAATAATTTAAACAATGAAGAAATTAGTTTTTATTATATATTTAACAAAAATATAACAAAATTACTTACCAAAACTAACACAAACCAATAATTGACAGTGACTATCATTATGCAATATACACCCACCAAAATCCATATTACCTCCAATTAAAATTTGTGTTTGAGAACATGTTTCAAAATTAAACCTCTTTAAAAACTAACAAAAAAAAGTAAGACAGTAGAAATCGCTAAAAGAAATGAATGACGACTTATAGAAATGGCTAAAAATGTTTTGGAAAATTGTTTGTCAGTTTGGTGTAATTTTCTCCCAAAATATTTAGAAGTATTTGACGGGAAAAAAAAAAGAAAAAAATACTCAAATTTTGATTTCTATCACAAATTTTCAAAACGTGTGCTACCAAATCAAGCAGTAAATGAAGATCGTCGGGTTGAGGGAAACCAGATTTGAAATATTTCTTGCTTGGTCAACTGCTCAAAAGGAAGATGACATATTTAGCATGAAAAAATGTTGGCATGAATTACTTTTTCCAGGTATATGGTGGTTGAGTTGTCTTCTTTGGTTTTAGGTTTGGATTTCCAAGCATGTGGTTGGGCCTGCAACTAATAAAGCACATCCATTTCTTTGTTTTTAACCTCAAACTTACTTATGATACAATGGTATATATATATATGGAAAACAATATTGTTTTATGTTATTTTATTTATTTTTATTTGGTATCATGTCAAATTTGTAAAAAACATAACTTTCTTATTTTCGTTGACCTATTTTAAAAACAAAAAACGAACTAGCACAAGTGGAGACCAAAGTTCATTATTTGTGTTAAGACCCTCATAGCAAGGCCTAACACTCAACCTTTTAATTTCAAGGTTTTGATAACTTTAATAATTAATTATTTCCGTTGACCTATTTTAAAAAGAAAAAAATAACTAGCACAAGTGCAGACCAAAGTTCATTATTTGTGTTAAGACCCTCGTAGCAAGGCCTAACACTCAACCTTTTAATTTCAAGGTTTTGATAACTTTAATAATTTATTATTTTCGTTGACCTATTTTAAAAACAAAAAATGAACTAGCACAAGTGGAGACCAAAGTTCATTATTTGTGTTAAGACCCTCATAGCAAGGCCTAACACTCAACCTTTTAATTTCAAGGTTTTGATAACTTTAATAATTGATTATTTCCGTTGACCTATTTTAAAAAGAAAAAAAGAACTAGCACAAGTGCAGACCAAAGTTCATTATTTGTGTTAAGACCCTCGTAGCAAGGCCTAACACTCAACCTTTTAATTTCAAGGTTTTGATAACTTTAATAATTTATTATTTTCCTTGACCTTATTTAAAAACAAAAAAAGAACTAGCACAAGTGCAGACCAAAGTTCATTATTTGTGTTAACACCCTCATAGCAAGGCCTAACACTCAACCTTTTAATTTCAAGATTTCGCTAACTTTAATAATTTAAACAAATATAAAATTATGGAAAAATAGTGTTGCACAAGAACTGCATCATGGGCGCTCGCACGAAGTTGGTTCCACTTTTTAGTGCCACTTAAGAAATCGGAAATGCACTTATAAAGTGTAAATCAAGAATGCATATGCGTTATTGATGGTACATTCGGAATAAACTGAGACCAAACACAAGGCTAAGGTTAGTAAGGAAGTATTGCATATGTGATATATCACATATGCTTTCTGTAAAAGTTAAATATCGCATATGTGATATGGAAAGCAAACAAAAAAATAAAACAGAGGCCACGGGCCTCATTTCTCATTTGCATAGTGGTGTTTCAGGAGAGAGATAAACCGCACAGGCGATTTATGTTTCACCATTTGGAGGTCAATTTGGAGGTGGCTGTGGAGGTGGCTTGGCTCCAATGGCAGGTAACTACTCATATACATTACAAATTGTTTTCAATTATTTATTGTTTTTGTTAATTTCATGGTTTTTATAATTGTTTAAAACAAATTTAATAAAAAAAATTGAATTAAATCAAAGAAATATAAATGAAAACAATTTGTATTTTTTTGTTAAAATCTTAACAGATAACAGAAATGAATAAGATAATGTGGAAAACAAACCCAGTAATAACCCGGAACCTATCCCAAACATGAACCCAGAGGGGGAAAAAGATCGAAACTCACAGATTCTGGTGTGTTTGGCGTCATTGCGGCACCTTAGCTCATTTATTAGAGGGGGGGGATCATTTGAGACAATATTCAGCCAATGCATTGGACACAATAACAAACACAATCGTCAATGCCCAAGGAGCTCCATACAACATTAACTCGTAAAGAGAATCTAGGAGGCAATACTACTCCGATGGTTTGAGTTATAAATACATCAAAGACCTAAAGATTACAAAAGACCAATTACTTTCATTATTCTGGGACCCTAGCACTATATTGGTTCCACCCACCAGTCAAGCACACATTTCCATAGAATAGTGCATGGAACGAAATATAAAGGCCAATTGGATGGATCATTGGTATATGGTCTTCGATGAAGACCCTCATGGGAATAGGGAAATCCCATTTTATTTCCTTAGGAAGTTGTATGCAGAATTCATCCTAGGGAAACATGTTAACTATTTCGATATCTTAGGCTTCCAGGGTGTTGGTCATGGGATGCCACAAGATAAGGAAGGGTCCAGGACAGATCCTAACCGTATGCCACGCCCTCCACACCCTCCATGCACACCAAAACCCCCTTGGCTATATCCTCCTACGGGTCCTATGATTGAGGATACATAGGAGGCCTTATTTGACTTGGCAGATACATTGCTTCAACATGGGACTGATGTCCAAGGCAATGTAGGCCAAGGGGTTGACACTTCTAAGGTCGGCCCATCGCACAGTAAGGATCCATATACATATCACACAGGAGACGCAGAGCATTCAGAGTGTCGTGTTACTCAAAAACCTTGCACATCATGTGGAGGCATATGCTATGGCCCTACTTTAGACTTTTGGGATGATGGATTACTTCGATTTGTAAGTAAAAGTCATTATTTTCATATTATATTTTGTTTCATATCATAATTTTCAATCGTTTCACAATTTATTTCTATTTAATTATCTAATAAATTATGTGAACAAATATACAACTGGTGTCCAATGGCACACCAAAGTCGCATAGTCTGCCGATCAATGTTGAGAACATTGATGCTACTGTCAATATTGCATATGGGTTTCATTCTTCACTACTAGCGGGAAGAACTATACTTGTTAATTTTTCAACTTTATTTACATATTTATAGTAGAGATTGTAACTTTCAATACATCCTAATTTTGATACAAGATGTTTTATGCGGGGTGATCAGGATGAGTACATTGAATTCCATCCTAGTCCCTCTCATGCAGAAGTAGATTCCTAGACATAGGTATTATTTTAAATATTCTTTTAATTATGTTTCGCTTTCTTTGGAAAATTCATTTTTCGTCCATCAGGTGTATGTCTCGTTTTCTTTGTATTATCTGACATTGACATATGTTACGTTATGCAGGAATCCATTAACCCATTGGTGCTTGAAGAGCACCAAAGAAAGGTTGTTGTCGACCCACCTCTTCTCCCCCACCAGGTACATGTATGTTTCACTTTCTTTGAAAACATCATTTTTCGTCCATGTAGTATATATGTCTATGATTCTTTTTATTATCTCAATTTGGCATATGTTATTTTATGCAGGCTTCTATTGAAGCACTGGTACTTCAAGAGCACCAGATTGATGACCCAACTATGACGAGCCAGCATGTATGTTTATATATCGCTTTCTTTTAATTATGATTTTAATGATTCAACATGTGCTTTTTTAATTTTTTGAAATTTTCTAATTGTATCTTTATCCTTTTGTACGTAGGAACGTGAGTTTCATGAATATGTCCAAAAAGCAAGCTTCTTCGCTAGTACAAGTAGAAGTCCTTTTCTCTCGTTGCTAGTTAATCAATCCACTGGTTACACATCTCTTCATGTCCCCCAGGTATATTTATACATTGCAACTCTTTCTTATATTGCTTTTTGTACATGCAAGTATCTTTTTCCTTGTTGCCCCCATTGATATGTCTCTTTTTCTTTGTATTATCTGACATTGACATATATGTTACTTTATGCAAGAATCTATTGAGACAGTGGTGCTTGAAGAGCACCAAAGTGAGGTTGTTGTTGACCCACCTCTAACGAGCCAGCAAGTAATTTTATGTATCATTTTCTTTGTATGTTTATGTATGGCTTTCCCTGATTTGGTGCTTTCTCTTTGTACGTTATTGTAGGTTTATGTATGGCTTTAACAATGTTACTTTATGCAGGAATCTATTGAGATAGTGGTGCTTGAAGAGCACCAAAGCAAGGTTGTTGTCGACCCACCTCTTCCCCCCCACCAAGTACTTGTATGTTTCACTTTCTTTGGAAACATCATTTTCTGTCCATGTAGTATATATGTCTCTAGAATAAATGTATAAGGGGGATACATAGATGTAACTTTTGTTTTTATACACACAGATGTACATTTTCATCCACTATTTTGTATTCTGGCCATGTGGCATGCCAATTTTTGTAACATTATTTCTATACATATATAATATAAAAAAAGGTTCAAATTTATACATATATGGTTGACTTGATCTTGGAACATGATATGGTTGACTTTATCTTAGAACATGATATGTGTGGTTCACCTATGTGATATAATGATATGTGTGGTTCACATGTGTGCTAACTTATGAATTTCCAATACTTAAAGGAAGAATTTATGACTCATGAACTTTTTAACATTATGGTTATCCTCAACTTTTTAACATCATAACCATACCATACACTACCTAAATTATATACACTAACATCATAACACTAAGTCATGCATGCATTTGTAATATACCATATCATACCCTACAATACCCTATGATACTAACACCATACCATACTAACATACAACAACATACCCTACAATACCCTATGATACTAACATCATAACATACTAACATACAATAAGATACCCTACAATACCCTATGATACTAACATCATACCATACTAACATACAATAACATACCATAACATAACATACTAACATCATACCATACTAACATACCATACCATTGTAATATACCATACCATACCCTACAATACTAACATCATACCCTATGAACCCTAGTTGGTTTCCAATTTGTACATGTCCATGTGTTTCTAGTTTTGTCTCTTAACTTGTAAAGAGGTCACTAAACCATAGTTCCATCTGATTATTTGTCAACCCTAGTGACCGCATGCAAATTGGTGTTCATGAAAGCCTAGTTGGTTTCCAATTTGTACATGTCCATGTGTTTCTAGTTACATCTCATAACTTGTAAATTGGTCACTAAACCCTAGTTCCATGTCATAACTTGTCAACCCTAGTGATAGCATGCAAATTGGTGTTCATGAAAGCCTATTTGGTTTCCAATTTGTAAATGTCCATGTGTTTCTAGTTCCATCTCTTAACTTGTAAAGAGGTCACTAAACCATAGTTCCATCTCATTATTTGTCAACCCTAGTGATAGCATGCAAATTGGTGTTCATGAAATCCTAGTTGGTTTCCAATTTATACATGTCCATGTGTTTCTAGTTCCATCTCATAACTAGTAAATTGCTCACTAAACCCTAGTTCCATGTCATAACTTGTCAACCCTAGTGATAGCATGCAAATTAGTGTTCATGAAAGACTAGTTGGTTTCCAATTTGTACATGTCCAAGTGTTTTTAGTTCCATCACATAACTTGCAAATTGCTCACTAAACCCTAGTTCCATGTCATAACTTGTCAACCCTAGTGATAGCATGCAAATTGGTGTTCATGAAAGCCTAGTTGGTTTCCAATTTGTACATGTCCATGTGTTTCTAGTTTCGTCTCTTAACTTGTAAAGATCTCACTAAACCCTATTTTCATGTCATAACTTGTCAACCCTAGTGATAGAATGAAAATTGGTGTTCATGAAAGCCTAGTTGGTTTCCAATTTATACATGTCCATGTGTTTCTAGTTCCATCTCATAACTTGTAAATTGCTCACTAAACCCTAGTTCCATGTCATAACTTGTCAACCCTAGTGATATCATGCAAATTGGTGTTCATGAAACCCTAGTTGGTTTCCAATTTGTACATGTCCATGTGTTTCTAGTTCTCTCTCTTAACTTGTAAAGAGCTCACTAAACCCTAGTTCCATCTCATTATTTGTCAACCCTAGTGATAGCATGCAAATTGGTGTTCATGAAAGCCTACTTGGTTTCCAATTTGTACATGTCCATGTGTTTCTAGTTCCATCTCATAACTTGTAAATTGCTCACTAAACCCTAGTTCCATGTCATAACTTGTCAACCCTAGTGATAGCATGCAAATTGGTGTTCATGAAATCCTAGTTGGTTTCCAATTTGTATATGTCCATGTGTTTTTAGTTCCATCTCATAACTTGTAAATTTCTCACTAAACCCTAGTTCCATGTCATAACTTGTCAACCCTAGAGATAGCATGCAAATTGGTGTTCATGAAACCCTAGTTGGTTTCCAATCAGTGTATGTCCATGTGTTTCTAGTTCCCTCTATTAACTTGTAAATTGCTCACTAAACCCTAGTTCCATCTCATTATTTGTCAACACTAGTTGGTTTCCAATTTCTAGTTCCCTCTCTTAACTTGTAAATTGATCACTAAACCCTAGTTCCATCTCATTATTTGTCAACCCTAGTTGGTTTCCAATTTCTAGTTCCCTCTCTTAACTTGTAAATTGCTCACTAAACCCTAGTTCCATCTCATTATTTGTCAACCCATGCAAATTGGTGTTCATGAAGCCCTAGTTGGTTTCCAATTTGTACATGTCCATGTGTTTCTAGTTCCCTCTCTTAACTTGTAAATTTTTCACTAAACCCTAGTTCCATCTCATTATTTGTCAACCCTAGTTGGTTTACAATTTCTAGTTCCCACTCTTAACTTGTAAATTGCTTACTAAACCCAAGTTCCATCTCATTATTTGTCAACCCATGCAAAGTGGTGTTCATGAAACCCTAGTTGGTTTTCAATTTGTACATGTCCATGTGTTTCTAGTTCCCTCTCTTAACTTGTAAATTGCTCACTAAACCCTAGTTCCATCTCATTAACTTGTCAACCCTGGTGATAGCATGCAAATTGGTGTTCATGAAAGCCTAGTTGGTTTCCAATTTGTACATGTCCATGTGTTTCTAGTTCCCTCTCTTAACTTGTAAATTTTTCACTAAACCCTAGTTCCATCTCATTATTTGTCAACCCATGCAAAGTGGTGTTCATGAACCCCTAGTTGGTTTTCAATTTGTACATGTCCATGTGTTTCTAGTTCTGTCTCATAACTTGTAAAGATCTCACTAAACCCTAGTTCCATGTCATAACTTGTCAAACCTAGTGATAGCATGCAAAGTGGTGTTCATGAAACCCTAGTTGGTTTCCATTTTGTACATGGCAATGTAATTAAATGTATATTAAACTAAAAACATGAAAAAATATAAATTTCAACAACTCAAGAGCATGTTATTTTCCAAATTCTATTTGTTGGTGTCTAAAGACACCGTTATTGGCACCTCCAATGTGTCGTAGATGGTGTTTGTGTCCTAGGCACACGAAAGGCTAGACATTACTAACATCATAAGAAAAAAAAACCCAATGAAAATGTGCAAACATGATTTATAGATAACTCACCCGAGGTTGTACGATCGTGTTTATAGTGTCCAGTATCCTCTGAATAATATTATGTCTATCAATGGCATCGGTCAATCATAGGTTTATTACATTGGGAATAAACTAAGGCTAAATAATTGAAATTGTGCTTCAGAATTCACTTTAAAGGTTAAATAACACACCTGACAAAGCACTCATACAAGTAGGTCATCTGGATCATCTCTGGTTCCGATGGTGTCCATCAATCTTTAGTGATCTATATGAGGTAGTAAGTATCATACATGTGACCTAATTTTTTGACCAAGTGTGCATAGCTTGATGTTTATACCAACTACTAGGTTGGTGAAGTGGTATACAATAGCTCCTGGTCTATAATCCTGATATACATACCCATCCTTCCTTTTCTGTTGTGCTGCAAGTGTCAAGTATTCCCCTTTTATAACCATCGAGCCAGTTGGGAATTCAATATTTTCATCATCTGTAATAGGTTCGAGAATGGTTTGTTTCCCCTCTAAGCAACGTGCCAACCAATAGTCAGAACCCCATTGATTATTTTTTGGGGAAACCACTGCATGTATTTGACCTGTGAAAGGAAATAGGTCGAGTTAATAATACATATTTTAAATGAAGGTCTTGCATTTCTAATTTCTACATAAATTAAATTCTACATAGGTCGATTAAACAATACATAAATGCATTTTCTAATTTCGATACTACTCATGTACCTGCTTGTATGAGATCCGATATGTGATCATAGTCTATATAAATATGTGTCTGATCAACTTCCAAATGGTCTATTTCATTAACCCTGTTGAAATTGGTGCCAAGTGTCACTCAATCTCATGTATCAACGGTATCTGTATACTCACAATCATCCCATTCATAGATGCTACAGGAACTGCAAAAGCAAGCCTTCAATCTTGTCCAAATTTGTAGGGCCGAGTTATCTGAGCTTCTAATTGAATGAAACTGTTGAGTTCCATGCACTGTGTTCACCCGATGTGTTTGTGATCAGTCCACATTTGTCACCTCCTAGAATATTCTTTGCACTAGGTGTTTCCTTGTTGTTTGTTCTCCCATGGAAGATGCACACCATTTCAATATAGATGTATTGTCTCGAAGGAGAGAATCTGTAAACTTCATCTCTTCCCTTTGAAGCGCAGTTTTAATGCATGCACTAGCACCATCATGCTCTCCTTTTCCACGACCAGTTTCAAAGTAGTTCCAGACATGTGGCACCTTGTATTTTATGTGCAACAAACACAACCATTCAAATACACGTGCATTCTTGAACTGTACAGCACAACCATCTGACCAAATGAAATGATGATAAAATGGTACATCCATAGCTATCACATGATCATAGAATAATTTTAAGCAATGTTGCACGTAATGGATGTCATGGGTCCTGTCGTCACTTATGTAGAAGTGAATTTCTTTCAGTATCACATGTTTCTCTTCATTTCTATCTGGCCCATGTCGATATGTGATATGCACCATTATGCTTTCTTGCTCTGAGTGATAGTATTGACTTTGTATTTTATTTTGTGGTTGTAGGGTGTAATTTTCCGAAAAATCAACCATTGATAGTATTGTTCCGAGAGGGAAGGTGTCCCAACATATTCTGAATTGATCATCTTCCCACCATGCCATATCGACATGTTGAATGTACTGTTGGATATTTCCATGAAACTCTGAAATAAAATCACATACTTGCACCTCGTGTAAAAAAATAAACAGTGTTATAAAAACACATAAAAAATGTGTACATGAATATTAATATGTCAATATTCAACAATTTACCTATGAAGTAGCCAATGTAATCTTCCTGCTTTATTTCCCATCATGTAGTTGATATGTCTCATAGTGATAGTTCTGCTTCTCGACAATTGCATTCCCGAATTATTGATCTTCACTTTCGTGGATGGAGGTATAAAATGGAATATTTAAGAAATATTAATTGTATCAAGATTATTTTGTAATATTAATCATGTTATGTAACTCAGGGTAATAAGGTTATGTAACTCATTTTTAAAAGATTACTTAATATTTACTCTCTAAAAAAAGTTTTTATATTAAAATATTTGATTCCTATCTGTACTTAATAAATAGTTTTTAAAATAGATATATATTGATTATTTATCTTAGAGGATCAAATTGCTAAATCACTTTGGATAATGTTGTTGAAACCCAACATTTCCAAGATCACACTAAATGCCCAACATCAAGGAGTTGTTCTCCCTCTTGTAATTGGTAATTAATAAAGATAGTTAACTTGTCAAAAGTATTGTTATTGGTCAAAGAAATGATGCCACTGGTTCTTGTAACTGGTAATTAATAAGTCAAACAAATGATGCCACGGGTTTGAGAAGTGGAAGAGTAGCTCGCGTTGAACTTTGTCCTGTTTGAAGAACAAGATCAACATTGCTTGTGCAACATTTATTTTTGAAGATGGTGTACATCGAAAGTCTGAAAATAATTTTAACAATAAAATAATTTATTAAATAATTTTAACAATAAAAAAATTAGTTTTTATTATATATTTAACCAAATTACTTACTGAAAATAACATAAACCAATAATTAACACTCATCAACATTATGCAATATGCAATATACACCCATCAACATTCATATTACCTCAATTAAAATTTATGTTTAAAAACAGGTTTCAAAGGTCAACTTCTAGAAAAACTAGCAAAAAATATTAATGATGACTTAAAGAAACGAATAAGCTTGTTTTGAAAAATTGTTTGTCCGTTTGGTGTGTGACGTTCCCCAAAATGCCCTATAAAGGAAAAAGAAATTTTTGGAGAAAGTTCAGAAATTGGGGTGCATTTTCTGAACACCAATTAAAAGAACTTTTTGGAGAAAGCTCAGAAAGTGCAATGTGTTTTTTCAATACTAACGCATCACTAATGCATCTATTATGAAAAATATGTTTAAAAATATTATGAAAAATGTGTTTAAAAATATTATGAAAAATGGCATGACTTTTTTAAAACAATAGAGGTGTGTTTGTCTAATATCGCCATAGTAGTGCATCTAAAACCATAACACACACAGATATCATAAAAACATTGTAGCATCCCACTTAAAAAAAACATCAATTTAAACGGGTGGTAGTGTGTGAAAAACTTGGGATTTGTTAAAAATTAAAAATTAATAAAAAAATATTTAAAAACCTACATGAATGTTATTTAAAAACATACAAAGCACATGTGTGTTTCACTATGGTTCCCACTAGAATAGGGTTTTATAAAAAAAAATACTATGCAAGTCAAAATCATTTTTAGCTCACCAACCATCTAGAGAACCCACCTAAATGACCTGCCATGGATGCTCATTCCACTCCTTGTTGACAGATTACTTGTTGTCATTGGTTGCTCTATTGAATTTTAATTTTTCCAAATGGTGGGAAAAAAATTAAATTATCCATACATAAAAAATTAACTCTTACTTGATAATTTAATTTTTTAGGGGTTTAATTTTTGCAGTTGACACTTAATTTGCATTTTTTAAATAAAAAATTAAAAACATTAGCGGTGCATTGAATTTGAATTCCATAAATTTAAGCTATGGTCAATAAAATTCTCTATTTCTATTGTTGGAATACTTCTCATTTTCTTCACAAGAATCACTAACTAAAGCTCCTCCTCACACATAAGTTTATAATAGACCCAATATACCAATTATCTTCATGAAAGGATCTAAACACTATAAACAAAGACATTCCCCTACAACCAATAAGAGTGCTATGAAAGTTTGATAATCCTATGTAAGAAAATAAATACCAAAAATAATTTAAAACATCTCATGCACATAGTACACAAAGATTTAGAATTACCTTAGAAACACTTGACCAAGAAAACTAGCATAACTAAGAATTTATCTTCTCTCTATCTCATTATGTTATCTTCATTCTTTATAATACAATGTTATAGCATTGAAAACCCTAATCTAGTAACTTATATTATATTGTAATAGTAATTCTTTAGATAGAAGTAATTTATAATGGGATGAAAATCCATTGGTTGAAAAAACACAAAATGGACCCTACATTTTTCTTTGGAGACTCTTCCCCCACACCTCCAAGGCCCCCTTTCAGAACCTAAGAATGCAAATTATGTCCAACATGTCTCTTTTTTTTTGACCAATTGTACCTTCTTGTCACTCTTGTCCATTCAACAAGTTACATAGTTGAGGTCCTCTTACATATTCTCCTACTTGCCAATATCCCTTAGTGAGTAAATTTTCAAGAATATATATGCACTCTTGTAGTAAAAGGAAGGCCAAGCATCCTTTCCATTTCATTTCCCCTTATTTGATGTACTTTATTCTATTTCATTCCTTCCTTATTCATTTATATTCTTCTTCTTCTTATTTTATTTAATTCCATAAAGCTTAATTTTCTCTTTCAATTCTCATTAATAATGGATTACTTGTGTGTACTGAACTTTATCATCCTTTTTTTTAGATCTATTTCATAACACACCTCTCCATTGAGAGGCCTTCGGTATCCAAAATCTTCTAAGAAAATCAATCTCTTTTAGCCATCCTCTTTAGCTTCTTAACAAAACATTCTCCTTAGGTTCTTCTACCTACAATTCTTCTTCTCAATATGGCTTTCTTTATCGAACTAAATACATAAAAGGATAAAAAATACACATGAATGCAACTTAGTGTTTCTATAGAATATTTACAAACCTACAAATAATGTGAAATAGTGTGGTGCTAAGGCCACTACCTTAATAGAAACCCTCATTGACATAGGGATTATAGTATATAATTATATTTTATGTGATAGTATATGCCTATATATTGTTGTGTATGACTAACCATCTCATGTTATTTTGTATGATCAACCATCACAACCAAAATGAAATAACAAGGAAAACTAGACTATTATTATGGATACTATATTCATAGAGAAATTAAAATATGGATACTATATTTATTATGGATACTATATTCATTTCCGCATATTAAGGTTTAAGGTGAGACTAAGCTATCACCCAGTGGTGAATCAAATTCAAATATGTGCAAACGTTCGACTTTAGCTAAGCTATCACCCCGTGCTGGATAAACTTGCTCGATCAAATTCAAATTTGATATAACGTCCATGTTTTAGGAAACCATCCGTTACCAAGATGGTGAATTCAAACTTGATACAACATTCAAGTTTTTGGAAACCTTCTGTTCCAAACGTGGAGAAAAATTTTTAGGAGATAAAGTGGATCAGCTTTTGTTAGCGATAGAGGTTATGCTAATAGTCTTTTCGTTTTGCAAATCCAGATTTTTTGTTTTTGTGGGAGATAGACGTTTGTGAGTTCTCTATATTGTTCTCGTATTTCTATTGGAGGCGCTTCCTTTGAGTCTATGTCTGTGTTCATGTCTCTATTTCTGTCTTTTGTGTATGAGTTTCTGCATTTTGTAGCACTTATTAGATGAGGAGGTGTATGAGTTTCTGTGTTGTTTTTGTGCTTTGTAGCGCGTAATAGATGAGGACTATATATGTTTTTTGAATTTGAAATTGACAGACTGATGCTAACGCTTGAGGCAATGGTGGTCTCTCTCTGTTTCCATGCTTCGATCCTGTGTTCGAATCTACTCATGGAGGTATTACCCTGTTTTCTTTGGATGGATTTTCTTATCACTCTGCTCTTCTCAGTTTTTGGGTTTTTCTTAAATTAACTGATGGAGGTATTACCCTATTTTCTTTGGATGGATTTTCTTATCATGATCTCAAGTTTTTGGGTTTTTCTTAAATTGACTGATGGAGGTATTACCCTATTTTCTTTGGATGGATTTTCTTATCATGATATCAAGAGAAAGATGGGGTGAAGTGTGATGATCTCAGACAATAAATGCCCACGACGGGTGTTTTTAAATTGAAATTGACATACTTGTGTTGATGCTCGACACAATGGAGGTCTCTCTCTCTATTTCCCTGCTTTAACCTTATATATTTATGTGTTCGAATTGACTCATGCAGGAATATTGTCTATCCTAATTTCTTCCTTTGTGGACAAATATGTGGTGGAGTGTGATCATGACGAATTACTTCTTGAATCGGCTCAAAGAGGTATACACTCTATTTCTTGATTTAATTGATTGATGGAGGTTTCTTGCATGGATTACTCTACCATGCTTTGTTTGGATGAATTGATTCATGAAGGTTTCTTGCAGGTATTACTCCTTTTTATTGAATCCACGAAAAACGTGCAGAAATTCTTTAGAATTTTAGGAACACTTAACCCACGTAGAGAATTTCTTGAAAACGCGGATCTAGCTTTTGCTAATTCACGTTATGCTTTTGTTGGAGATACACAAGGTTTTCTATCTTGTTGTTGTATTTTGAATTGCAAGTGTTTCATGTGAGGCTATGTTTCTGTGTAGATATTGTATTGTATATGTATTTGTATTTGGAGTGTATAACACATGAGGATGATAGATGTGCTTTGAATTTGATATCGACAGACAGATGTTGATGCTCAAGGCAATGGTGATCTCTCTCTAAATGACTTCTTGATTGAATCGACCAATCACTCTATTTGGGTTTCCATGCTTGGAATCACTTCTTGATTTATGTGCTAGAATCGACTCCTAGAAGTATCACTATGCTTCTTGATTGAATTGACTCATGGAGGTTTGTTGCAGGTATTTCTCTTTGGCTCTACCCTGCTCTCTGTTTGATTGAATTGATTCATGGAGGTTTCATTAAAATGACTCGTGCAAGTTTCTTGCAAGTATTACACTGCCCTGCTCTGTTTCCTTGGGATGACTTTGTTTGCAAGAATATCATTTCCTTTGAGAAAGATGCGGTGAAGTGTGATCAAGAGAAAAATCCAAATGACCTCAGAAAATAAACACGGAAGCTCAAGACAGGCGTGCCCCTCTATCCTATTTATGCCATGGTTCTCTTCCTTTTTTTGTGGTTTATAATCATCATTACCATGGTTTTTGGATTCACCCTAAACATAGAATTAGAGTTTTTTTTTAAATTCCATTACCTTTTCCTCTTTTCTCTATTGTTGTTTATTAAGGGTTTTTTTATTATTTAATTATCAATGATCTCCTCTTCCTTCCGGTATGCACGGCTGCAAATAAATTTAGGTGATTGTCCAAGCCCCAGCAAATTCGAAATGACTTACCCAAATAGAAATGTAGGTGATTGTCCCGTCCCAGCAAATTCGAATTGACTTACCAATGATCTCCTCTTCCTTCCGGTATTGGCGTGAAACCAACCAGTTGGTCTAGGCATTCATGCAAATTCGAAATGATTGTCCCATCCCAGCAAATTCGATTTGACTTATTACCCCAGTAGAGAAGAACGAAGTGCAGTGAGCAACAACTTGGAAAGAGCCTGTCTATAATTCAACTTAATAGTACAACCTTAGCCTCTTTTTCGGAGTGATGTTAAATGCTATTATTATAACTTTAGCCTCTTTTGGAAGTGAAGTTAGATGCTAGTAGGTTGGGAAGAGCTTTTGAAGTTAAATGTTATTAGGTTGGAAAGAGCTTTTGAAGTTAGTCTCGTAAGAAATGTGGTAAGGATATTGGATCTATGAATGTTTGTTTTTTTAATTATCTATTATCATTGACAAGTTTTTATTTATTTATTTATTATTAACATGGTTTTTAAAACTTTTTATTATCATTATTGTTTTTTATCATTGTTGTTTGTCAAAGAAAAGCAACAATTTTTTTAGGACTAGATCCTTTATATGAATACTAATAAAATTATCTATCTAAATCTATAGTTTACCTTAAACACCATTTAACAAATCATTTATAATTAAAATATGGTTATATCTACTTAATGTTTACTTTATTTAAATATTAAATACTTAGCTTCTCCGGGTTCAATCTCTACCATTTTTATTGTTACAATGGATTTTTAAGTGTCTAATCATGATTTAAGTTGTGATAATGGATAGCTTCTCTAACGCATTCCCAAGTGTATTGGATTTTATTGTTAGAGTGGCTTTTCAAGTGTCTAATCATGATTTAAGTTGTGATAATGGATAGCTTCTCTAACGCATTCGTAGCTGCATTGGATGGTAATTGTGTTTTATTATTGGTCATATTAATAATTTTATTAAAGTTACAATTGGTATTTTTTTATTGTTTTTTATTTTTTATTACTTTTTATATTAATAATTTTTTTATGTTACTTAATATTTTTTTTTATTAGTATTTTTAGTTTTTTTATTTGTACCCTTGGTGTCAAATTGAAAATATTTTCTTGGATCACTAATGTTAGTTAATGTTTATGTTTTGTTAGATGTGTATGTTAAATGATGCTTATGTTTGTTAAATGTGCATGATGATGATGACGATGTTAGAAAATTATTGTGTTTTGTTAGATGTAATCATTAGATGTGGGAGAGTGTAAGAGAGGGGGAGGGGGAGAGATAAGGAGAGAGATATAAAGAGAGTCGGTGAGAGAGAGAGAGAGGGAGTGTGAGGGAAGAGATGAGGAGAGAGAGAGATACAGGGAGAGAGAGAGAAAGAAGGAGGGATATGGAAAGGGAGAGGGAGAGAGGTAGGGAGAGAGAGAGGGAGGGAGGGAGGAAGAGAGAGAATTTACCCATTCCCTCTCCTCCCCCTCTCTCTCACTCACTCACTCACTCCCTCTCCTCCCTCCCTCTTCAATGAATTGATTAAGGAATGGGTAAATTCTTGGTTTATTTTACTTATGTGGTAATGATGTTGATTAGCTTAAGGGATGGGAACTCCCAATATACCCGGAGGTACGAGGAGTATGTCCAAAACCATTAACTTATGCGGCTCCCTAGTAGGAATATGTGGGCTGGTTTGAGTCTCTGAGACTAGTTCAACACTACACCAACAAGGGTGTAGCCTAATGTCGTCTTGAGGTCACTACCCAGTTGTTCTCGCTTCCTTTGTGGATTTTTCCATCGCAACGGCTTAATTCAAGGCATTGGATTTTCACCTGGGGATATTAATTTCGGGAATGGAAACTAATTAAGCTAGTCACCTAAATCCCTTTCTAATACTACCAACTAATCAGATGAAGCTGCAGTGGAAGAAGAGGATATGGGGATGAAGGCCTTGTAAATTTTTAAAACTTTTAGAACAAGTTTTCTGATTTAGAAAAAGGTAAAACCTAGGAGTCTCCTTCCAGATTTAGTACTTGGGCAGGCCTTATCCATGAACCTGTACTTGGGAAAGCAAGGGGGTTTATTTTAACTTAGCAGTGCATAACAAAATTGGTTTTTAATTACTACACTACTCAAATATTTTCCCTTATGGTACTTCGGTATAGCGCAGTGGGTAAGTACTCATATTACTTTTGCAAAAAAAAACTTAAACAAAGCATGAAATGGTATTGGTGTATTGACATAGTAATTGAATCTTTCTTAGTTTTCAAATGATTGGAAAATGTATCTGGTTTAAATTATAAATTCCATGATTACTTGAAAATTAATAATTTATTTGGACCTTTTATTTTGTTATTAGTTTCTCTGTGTTAGATATCAGACATAAATTCTGTAAAACTAGTGTAAATTTTTAATTATTTAAAAAGTTGTCGAAAACGAATAAGACTATACTTTTATTTATGATTCAATCGTTTCATTTTTTTTAATTGAAAGATTGGAGTAATTTGAATTCATTAGTTTTATCCAGTGCTACCATGCTATGATTTATTTCATTCATTTGGACCTCTATTGTTTCTGGTAACTTTATTTATTTTGGGATCATGTTGTTATTTTATAGTGGTTATATGGAAATTTGAATGGTAATTGTAGTTTTTTTTTTCATTTGAACCTCTATTCTTTCTGGTAATAGTATTTATTTTGGGATCATGGTGTTATTTTTTCCAGTGGTTATACGGAAATATGACTGGTAATTGTAGTTTTTTTTTATCTCATTCATTGTATTATTGGTAGTTGTAGTTTCTTGGGATCATGGTGTTACTTTATAATGGTTATATGGAAAATTAGAATGGTAATTGTAGTTTTTTTTTTCATTTGGACCTCTATTGTTTCTGGTAACTGTATTTATTTTGGGATCATGGTGTTATTTTTTTCCAGCGGTTATATGGAAATCTGAATGGTAATTGTAGTTTTTTTTTTATCTCACTCATTGTATTCTTGGTATTTGTAGTTTCTTGGGATCATGGTGTTATTTTATAGTGGTTATATGGGAAATTATAATGGTAATTATAGTTTTTTTTTTGGATCATGGAGTTATTTACAGGGGGTATTTGGGAAATTCTGAAAGGCCATGTGATGTGATGTAGTATTTCTGCTATCGCATTCCTGATGATGGTGTTTTTCCCATTGGGTTTATGGTGTTATTTTATTACTGCATTTGCATTATTTGCACTAATTTTATTTGTGTCATGGTGTCATTTCCGTTGGATATTTGGGAAATGCGTTTTAACTTTGTTTTCTGAAACTTATTTATTTGTGGGTTGATTTTTGTTCTTAAATTTGTGATTCAAATTTTTTATTTTTTTTTAAATTATAAATTATTTATCTCTTAAGTGAGATCATGTGTTATATGCATTTACTAATATTATTGGTCTGGTTCATGCTTAGATTCCTTTGTTCATGGTCATAATGCTTTAAGTTTTTTTCATTTATTAATCTTATTTACTAATCTTATTGGTCTGGGTTATGCTTAGTTTCATTGCTCTGGGTAGACATTTCATGTAGTTATGTGCATTCATTAATTTTATTGGTATCAGTTATGTTTACTTTCATAAGTTTAGTGTCAAAATGTTTTTCTATTTAAAACATATTATTAGATTTTATGGTTCTTCCTACATGCCTAGTTTACTTTTGATATTATATTATGTATATGATTTTTATTGGTTATTATTAATTGTTATAACATGGTTGTTTTACTTTTAGAATTTATAATCATTTCAATTTAATAATTTATAATTAACATGATTACTTGAATTCATGAAAATGTTATTTTTAATGCAAAAATGAATTCAACACATATTAATGTTTCTATTGCATAATTCTAAAATCATTTTTACTCAATTTTTAAAAAATAACAAATTCCCAAAAAAAATATTTTATTTTTATATATTATAAAAAAACTCATTAATTATAAATAAATACATGCATTCTATTAAACTTATAACAATTTTTTAAAATGCCACATTTTTAATTTTAAATATCAAGAATTGATTTTGCACACATTTATATTCACTTAATACATGGGCATTTTTTAGGTTATCATAATCTTCCTTAAATTCTCTAGATTGGATGAATAGGATTACATGTCAAAGTTAAAACTTTTATTGATGAGTGTGCTGAAATTATTGTGGATGAGTTTCTAAGTGCTTTACCCCCTGTAAGAAGTATTATTAATCACGTTGAATTAATACCTGGTGCAATTTTACCTAATAAAGCAGCATACAGATTAACTCCTCAAGAAATTCAAGAAATCAAATAGCAGGTACATGAGTTGTTGGAGAAAGGATTGGTAAAAGAAAGCTTGAGTCCTT
This sequence comes from Pseudotsuga menziesii, assembly GCA_001517045.1. Lineage (NCBI taxonomy): Eukaryota > Viridiplantae > Streptophyta > Pinopsida > Pinales > Pinaceae > Pseudotsuga > Pseudotsuga menziesii. The sequence goes on along the minus strand of LPNX010464951.1, from coordinate 147,156 downwards.
GTCTAGTACCCACTGTACTTAGTCCAAAGAAATATCATGGGAGGAAGATGTGCACTAACTCCAGGGAAATCAACAAGATCACTATAATCTACAGATTCCCTTTACCCAAAATTGATGATTTGATGGACTATTTAAGTGGTCCAAAATATTTTTCCAAAATAGATTTGAAAAGTGGATATCATCAGATTAGGATAAGGGAAGGGGATGAATGGAAAACAACATTTAAAACTAATAATGGACTATATGAGTGGTTAGTAATGCCATTTGGGCTTACTAATGCACCTAGTACCTTCATGAGGTTGATGGATGAGGTTTTAAAAGAATGTAATGGGAAGTTTGTGATAGTGTATCTAGATGACATTCTAATTTTCAGTTAGAATAGAGAGGAGAATTTAAGACACCTTATGTGGGTTCTGAGTACTTTGCATAAAGAGAACTTACTGATAAATCTAAAGAAATGTAGTTTCCTAAAGAAAGAGTTAGTTTACTTGGGATTTATAGTTTCAGAAGGACTGAAGATGGATGCTGACAAGGTATAAGTGATTTTAAATTGGCCAGTTCCAAAGAATTATTATGAGGTAAGGATTTTCCATGGACTTGCTAGTTTCTATAGGAATTTCATTAAGAATTTTAGTCAGATTTGTGCACATTTGATAGATACTTTCATAGGAATTAACATCCTTTCAAATGGACAGAAACAACTAATATAATTTTTAACTTGTTGAAAAAAAAGATAACTAAGAACCGTATCTTGGATTTTCCCGGCTTCGACAAAGTGTTTCAAGTAGAAACAGATGTTAGTGGAACAACAGTGGGAGCAGTTTTGAGTCAAGAGAAGAGGCCAATGGCATACTTTAGTGAAAAATTGAATGAATCAAAAAAGAAATACTCTTCATATGATAAAGAATTATATGATGTTGTGCGGGCTCTTAAGAAGTGGAGACATTATTTGATTCCTAAGGAATTTGTGTTGTATTCTGAAAATCATGCTTTGCAGTTCATAAACAGTCAGCCTAAATTAAACCAGAGACATGTTAAATGGGTATAATTTTTGCAGAACTTTACCTTTGTTATCAAACATACAAGTGGTAAGTCTAATAAAGTTGTTGATGATTTGAGCATGATAAATATGGTATTACAAGAAGTTAAGGTCGATACTTCGGGATTTGAAAACTTGGTTGATATGTATATTGAAGATTTATATTTCAAAGATATATATGTTGCCTGTGAAAATCCAGTTACCCAGAACATAATCCAGTGGTTAAATTATGTGTTGCAGGAAGGATTACTATTCAAGGATAGTAAATTGTGTATTCCAATATGTTCAATGAGACAGAATTTAATTCAAGAAAATCATAGTGGAGGTCTATCAAGACATTTTGGACAAGACACGACTTTTTCTCTAGTGAGTAATTTTTATTTTTGGCCAAATATGTAGCATGATGTGAAGAAATCTGTTGAAAGATGTAGAATCTAGAAACATGCAAAGGGAAGAAGTAAAAACATGGGATTCTATCAACCCTTGCCTATTCTAGCTAGGCTTTGGGATTCCATAAGCATGGATTTTGTTTTGGGTTTACCTAGAACTCAAAGAGGTCATGATTCAATTTATGTTGTGGTAGATATATTTTTTTAAATGGCTCATTTTATTGCATGTAAAAATACTAATGATGCAACCAATATTGCTAACCTATTCTTTTCAGAAATTGTAAAATTGCATGGGTTTCCTTTGAGTATTGTGTCTGACATAGATACAAAGTTTGTTGGTATTTTTTGGAGAACTCTATGGAAGAAATTGGGGACTAATATCATTTTTATTTCTGCTTATCATCCTTAGACTCATGGACATACTGAAGTGGTAAATAGGAGCTTGGGAAACATACTGATAAGTCTCATGTATGAACATCAAAAACAATGGGACTTGGCTCTTGCTCAGGATGAGTTCACGTAGAATGATTCACCCAACAAAATTACAAGCATGATTCCTTTTCAAATTGTCTATGGGATGCATCCAAGAGGTGTATATTAACTTAGATATTTGGGGAAACAGGAAAGGAGAAGTGCAGAGGGTGAAGAATTATGCATGGATTGTAGGAGAATATCAAGGAGAGATTACATGAAGGTGCAGAAAATAGAAACAGAGAGAAGACTTGAAGAGAAGAGAAGTAAACTTTCAGGTTGGAAATTTAGTTATGGCCTAACTTAGAAAGGAAAGGTTCCCTAAAGGAACTTATAATAAATTGAAGCTTAAAAATATTGGACCTTGTTAATTTTTAGGGAAGTTTTCTGCAAATGCATATGAGATTGAGATTCCTTCTGACCTTCAGATTTCACGAATTTGTAATGTTTCAGATTTGTATCCTTTTAGAGATGTAGGTATCCAGACATATGGTATAAATTTAGATGGAAATGATTCATCTATAGACTGGCAAGGACAAATTCCACAGAAAGAACAACCTCATATTGAAGCCATCCTTGACAAAAGAATTATAAGGAAGACCAGGAACAAAACCTTCTTTCGATACTTAGTCAAATGGAAGAATCAACATACTGAAGATGCATCCTGGATGACAGATCAAGAAATTTCCAAATACAATGTGCACCCTAAAGATCTATTGAAGAATTATTTTCTTCCCCAAGAGTATGATGCAGGAGCATCTAGCTCATATTTCATTGAACGATGAGTCAACATTCCATGTAATCACTTCTAGAAGGATAGGGTTCCCTATTAGATAGATAGGGTTAGTTTTATTTTGTAATAAATGGCAATTTGTCATTATTCTCCTTGAACCCTGAGAGGAATTCTTCAAGGATAGATCTTTGCTGATAAGATTTCTTTTATTAGGTATTCAAATCCAAACTATTCGTATATGATAGGTTTCAAGAGTTTTATAATAATAATTAAATGTAAATGATAGAGTATCAAGTGAGGATCGAGTGTGTGGAGTGCAAAGAGTATAGAGCAGAGAAGTGTGTGTTTTATGACTGGTTGAATGAAGAACAGGGTTTTTATACTCTGCATATATTTTTTTAATTGACGTCTTCTTTTCAATAGAAAGGAGCATGATTTTAATTCTCTATGCGTATGAATCTGATAGTCTGTGTAATACAAGAAGTATGCATGGTGTTGCAGGAAGAAATTGATCGTTTCACTAATCAATTTACATGTAGAATGTCATATAGTTAAATATTTTCATCTTGGATAGATCCACAACTGTAATCCAATTCTGTAAATAAAATTTATGCCCGAGATAACCATAAACTAACTATCCAGATGACTGAAGATTGTAGAGTCGAGAATAGAGGTGGTTGAATATCAACAACTAAGGTAGATTCTGCTAGAGAAAGAGAGCAGAAGATAAAGGAGGGGTCGGGTTGCATAATTTATAACTAATCACTGGAAATCAGATTAAGATCCATGGTTGAGATCGATCATCAAAACAGATCGACGGCACACAGCGATTCTGCTGGGTAGAGTTGAGCGGTTTAGAAAACTTTTTATGTGTGCAGAATTTTCATCAAATCTGCTTTAATATGTTTGAAGTCCATCGTCGATTTGAAGGAGGCTAGATCCAATGGTCAATAAAGATTCTACTGATTCAAATAGCAATTTAATTAACAGCAGAGAGTGGGTGCAGAAGTTTTATCCAAAAGAACTTGTTCCAAGCTTGAGTCCTCTTGGGTGAGTTGGACGACAGCTCAGCGACTGTTTTCTTGTTGACTTGATTAGGTATTTGACCTATGACTCCTACCTAGAATTAGTAATGCTCGGCTCCTTGATTGAATTGAATCATGGAGGTTTCTTGCAAGTATTCTCTTTTTCTCTACTTTGCTCTTCTATGTTTGATTGAATTGATTCATGGAGGTTTTATTGAAATGACTTAAGGAGGTTTCTTGCAGGTATTACACTACCTGCTCTGATTCCTTGGGATTACTTTATTTGCAGGAATATCATTTCCTTTGAGGATAAATATGTCATGAAGTGGGATCAAGAAAAAAATCTTGGGGTTGGTCACATCCAGATGATCTCAGATAACATTGATGCTCACGATAGGCACGTCCCTCTATCCCTATTTAATACATGGTTTGCTTCCTATTTTTCTGGTTGATAATCATCATTTCCATGGTTTTTCCTATTTATTGACCCTTAACATGCTTTTAATAGATATTTTACCTAAGAAAAGAATTAGGATTTCTAAAAATGTTTTTCCAATACCTTTACTTATTCCCTTTATGCCTCTACATCAATGCTTTTCTTGTTTTAATTATCAATTATCTCCTCCTTCCTTCGGGAATTGGCATGAAACCAACCAATTTCCCAAATAGAAATGTAGGTGATTATCCATGCCCCAGCAAATTAGAATTGACTTATCAAAATAGAGAGGAACGAAGTGTAGTGAGCAACAGGTTGGAAAAATCCTATCTAAAATTCAACCTAATAATACAACCTTAACCCATTTTTGGGAGTGAATTTAAATGCTATTAGGTTGGAAAGAGATTTTATTGGTTATCCTTTTAAGAGATGTGGGGACCACATAAGTACGATCTATCAATGTTTGTTTTTATTATCTATGATTAGTGACACGTTTTATTTTTATTTGTCATTAATATGGTTTTTTTAACTTTATTTATTATTATTGTTTCTTTATTACACCGATAAGCATATATATCTCATATTTGGGAAATGGAATTGATCTAGCGAATCATCAAGATTCACCACAGCTTGACAAATGTACAACCAGGATTAATTGAATAGTCATCGTAATTTTTAGCTCTAAATGGATCTTGACTAATTAATTTAAAATCAATTACTTAGCATTTAACAATGTTTTGGCGACTTAATAGCTGGTACGACGTAACAGACGATAGTTAACACTGGTTTAGGCGGTAAGCCACTTCATGGTGGCTTCAAGAAATGGCGTGGAGGCTCCTGGCGAGTTGGTTATGCTCAAGATGGCCATACATCCATGCTCAAAGGGAAGTTCATGAACTCTAACCTTTATGAATAACAAGGGCTTCAAATTTTGTTTTTGTTGAGGGTTTTCAACAATTAATTACGATTCCATTTCTAAGGTTTCCCTCTCTCCTCTTGAATATATGACAGGCGCATAACCAACAATACCAAGATATGTTTGTATAGTGAAAGAAACCGACCTATATTCTTAGGTACCGATGATGTTGTTGTCTTTCATTTTCTTGGATCCAATTTCATGTTCTCGATTTTAATAGGTTCATCTTCTTGCGTTCAATTGCATTATGCTTTCAGGTTCTACTCGATTGCTTCCAATATTCTTAGGTAAAATGCAGTTTCTTGATTTCATTTTCTTGCATTTGATTTTATTTTCTGAGGTTTAATAGGTTCCTTTTCTTGCAGTGTGATTTTAGGTTCCTCTACTTGCAGGGTTTCCACTATCATTATAAACATTCCAACTTTCTTCACACCGTTAAGCGTTGCTTTAGGTAAATAACCCTAACTCTTTCGATTATAGATTTTTCTTTTCTCATTTATGCATTTGAGTAATATTTTTTGTTGGTGCACATGGTCCAACCAGAAAGGGTCTATGAAGTCTGAGTTCACATTGCTCTTGTTAGTAATCACAATTCCTTCTTTGATCATAAGATATCGGATAGAAGTGGCACCCCATCAGAATATTTTTATGTAATTTCATCCGGGATACACAAGGCCTTGGCTTCAGCCTCAATTATATGAACTATATGATAAATAAATTCCAGGTTGTACATAGCAAGAAATTTATCCCAACCTTCCAAGTTTTTTTATTGTCATGATTCATTTTGCAAAATTTAGAAATTATACTAGTATAAACAATTTCTACGTTTATATTTTGTTCTAGCTAATAATTCTTCTTCATATAAAATCCATTATGAAACTCAAGCCTTGTAAGGGAAATCTTGAAGTTTTTTAATAAACTAGAAGAAAATAGAGTGACCTCGAAGAAAACCTAATATGTTGTGAAGCACAATTCAAGACAGCCAAATGTAGATTGCAAATGCTTAAAGAAAATCTAAGGGAAATGGACCATACGATGGAATTTTATCTTTCAAAACAACATGTTGACAATTTTGACCCAATTTGGCGGTCCCAATCCCATAGTGGGGCAAAACAAGATCTCGTCACTAACATAAATAATGGAATTGCTGTAAAATTTACAGATGGTTCAATTCGAAGAGTTTGGATTTAAGATCTTCAATGGAATCATTCACACATTACAATGGGTATTTCTAGTTTTAGATATCCAACACCATAAATGATGAAGAAGATTGTTTTTTAAACAAAACATCATAATCTCGCATAATTTTAACAAAGGCCAGAGGAAGTTATTGAGACACCCTGCGATTTCTTTCACATATAAGTTGTATCTAAAATCTTGGCTTCCATGTTACAGTGCCCAATTATATTTTGTTTTATTTGTATGTAATTTAAATTATGCACTCTATTCATATTCCTGGTTATATTATAAGATGTTTATTCAATTGTTACGTGCTTTTCTTTTGACATAAAATAAAACATCACTACATACCTTTGCAACAAGGAAATCTTGAAGAAAACCATACCTGCAAAACAAAAGAAATACAATATCAAAATTACGATTTGTTTTTATTTACATCCTTCTTGATATTACACCGCCTAAAAATAAACAATTGGTTGTACTGGGTACTTTGAGGCCCAGAGTAAGCTTATAGCTTCAACATTAATACATAACTACAGGAACGCAACCGAATGCATTGTAGAAGAGTTTAGTGTAACATTAACACATTCGTGCTTTAGCTCTTACTAATGGCATAAGCATAAGCGTTTGATATGGAGCATACGACCATTTACTACATAACCTTTCCCTCCGACATAATGTAAGTGTTGTACATGTTTATCACTCAAAGCTATAATTCGAGGTGAGTGAAAATTTTCAACGAATTTTTTTTTACATTATTTATACTAAAATTGCAAAGTGAATAGATTTTTATTTATTAAATATATGTTTTTACATCCATAAAAATGTAATGTTTTACATATTATGTACATTAAACGTTAAATTTGAATATAATTGATTTAATGTGTTGTAAAAGAATATAATTAATTTAATCTAATATAAGAGATATATACACCTTTTATGCAAAATATTTGAGTGAATGTTATATATTTCTTTTATTTGATTTTTTCATTACCTCCATAAAAATGTTATATCTAATAAATATAAATTATTTTAACTTATATTACATAAGATTATATTTAATAAGTAAATCTTCATACCATTCAAGATTTTATTTAATAAATAAAAGTAAATAATATAAATTCCTTTAACTTTATACCATTTTTATTTTAAGTTACATTATATAAATGAAATTAGCATGAAAAGTTATGTTGAATGTTTTAAATTACATTTTTATAGCATTATAGATAAGAAATTAACTTAAATTTAAAATTAATATTAATATTTTTTTATAAATATTTATAAAATATTAACTATTTATATTTTTAATAATAATTATTTATATCTTAATTTTAATAAAAAAATAATAAGACTAAATGTTGTCTCATCTATTGATATGAGATTTTGTTTATATGGACATTGTTTATGTCAAATTGTTTCATTTTATTGATATATATCAACCGTAACCATTCCATGCCCATATACCATGGTGTGTTATAGTGTTCATGGTGTCCATGTGTGGTTTATTAAAGTCAACTATGGTTAACCAAAGTGAACCATGATTAACTAAATTCAAGCCTTAGTCACTAAAGTCAACCATGGTTGACTATGGCCAAACTAAAGTCAAGCATGGTTGACCAAAGTTAGCCATGGTTCGCAAAAGTCTCTGATATATGGAGACACGTTCTGATGTTTATCAAGGGTTACACTGCATTGTGATGTTCATCGAGGGTTATGTTGCATTGTGGCATTGGTCAAGGGTTACAATGCTTTGAAACAATACCCAAGATATGAGACATTAATAACATGACACTCGATATTTAGGAAATTTCATGTCACATTGTGAACTATGGCCATGTGGCTCACTAAAGTCAACAGTGGTTAACCATGGTCAAGTTAAAGGAAAGCATGGTTATCCAAAGTCAAACAAGACACTTTAATAATGTGACATTTGGTGTTCATCAAGTGTTATGTTGCATTGCGATTTTTATCAAGGGTTACATTGCATTATGATGTACATTGAGTATTATGTCACATTTTGACATTGGTTAAGGGTTATGTTGCATTGTGATAATACCCAATATGTGACACATTAATAATGTGGCATTCGATGTTTAGGAAATTTCATGTCACATTGTGAAGAATTACCATGTGTTCACTAAAGTTAACCATGGTTAACTATCCAATTAAAGTAAATCATGGTTAACCAATGTGAACCATGATTAACTAAATTCAAGCCTTAGTCACTAAAGTCAACCATGGTTGACTTTGGCCAAACTAAAGTCAAGCATGTTTGACCAAAGTCAGCTATGGTTAACTATAGTCTCCAATATATGTCAATAAAACAAAAGATGCGACACATTAACAATGTGATATTTAGTGTTTATCAAAGGTTGTGTTCCATTACGATGTTCATCAAGGTTTATGTTGTATTGCAACATCGATCAAGGGTTATGCTGCACTGCGACGATGCCCAATATGTGACACATTAATAATGTGACATTTGGCATTCATTAAGTGTTATGTCGCATTGTAATGGTTATCAAGGGTTCCTTTGCATTGTGAAATTTATTATGTGTTATGTCACATTGCGACATTGGTGAAGGGTTATGCCACATTGTGATAATGCCCAATATGCGACACATTAATACTATGACATTCGATATTCAAGAGGTTTCATGTCACATTGTGAAGTATGGCCACGTGGTTCACTAAATTCTACCATCGTTAACTATAGTCAAATTAAACGCAAGCATGGCTCACCAAAGTCAACCACTATTAACTAATTATATATTGCAAGAAGAAAAATGTTAGCGACAGAGTTTAGAAGATTATATGGGTTTGATTATAGAGAGGGCCAGCGGTCATCTCCTCCTGGATGCCATTATCACTCCTCTTCCTGCAAACGAAGAAGAAAACCCATGTCAATAATTACTTATGCCTTTGAGTTGAAATAGAATTTGAAAATTTAAATGAACCGAACTTAGAGTGAGATACGTGGATAAAGCTGTGGACGACACGATGAATATTTGTCTATTTAATCTACACAAAAACCAGCACGACTGATTCCATTTGGCATCCAATATACACTAATAAAAACCTCAACCATACCTCATAAACAAAACAAAGTAATTCTATTAACCATCTGGGTATTGGATTCAACAAAAAATTGCACAGCGTAGCCATGGAAGGCACAGTATTTTCCATAAGTCATTGCAAACCCAAAAAAAACATTTGAATGGAACTTTCAGACATGTTAAATCTGTATTAAATCCTTTCCAAAACCCTCTCCTAATATTGTGACAAATGGAGGACCGAGATTCATCTTGGAAATGCATTTAACTTGCCATTAAATGCATGGCTGCGTTGTCAACTTGTATCAAAGGAAAAGTTATTGCCACAGGTCAAACTCAAGTGCAAGCATGTCCATAACCTTGTATCTCCTGATAATGTATGGTTAAAACCATATATATTAACCTCTAATTTTTTATGCCAAGGTCAAAGTTAAAACACGACTATGGTGTTAGCACCATAGTCCCCAAGTCCTTAAATTTCAAAATGTAATATTACAAGCCACTCCAAATACTAAAAGAACTAATAATATAAAAGGTAAAATTGGTACATTGTACACTATGAGGCTCGCGATGTAATATTTTATTGTAAATTTAAAGTCAATTCACACCGTGCATTAATGTATCACATTATATTGGAATTCTTACATTTTGTGAAATGGATAACTTGCATGTCACTATTCTACTAGAGGTTTTGTGTCATGTGATGGTTTTCACTACGACGTCAAAACATTTTCATATTATATCTAGATTCATGGCCTCACAAATATTCCTAATTCTTTGACGCTAGTCGCAAATTTTGAATTTGTGATGTTTTGTACTACATAATTAGAAAATTGAACTCAATATTATATGAATACATCTACAATGTTGCAATTTATTAATTTTAAATTTAGTAAATTATGCAAATTTATTGTCAAAATTGTAATTTTCCATTGTCAGAGTGGCATAACTAAAAATGACCAAATAAATGACTAATTCTTATGTGGTCATTTTTAGTTTAAATATTATCCTGTGACCAAATTGGTCATTTATCTTGGTCATTTTTAGTTTAATTCTTTTTCCATGACCAAATTGGTAATTTAAATCTTGGTCATTTTTTGTTCGTTCACATAAAATTTATCAATTTTCGTCATTTATCCTTTCAAAACACCATGGTGACCAAATGTTTTGGTCACCTAGTCACTTATCTCTCATTTTCTACTAGTGTTTTGATCATCCTCAACAAGTAATTGGGTACATTCCATATTAGAGGAAGTTTTGGTCAGGGGTGAAGTATGATTTGTTCAGTCTCTTTATCGTGTCATGTTGCGATATTAATTAATCTACAATTGATAAAATCATCAACTACAGCCTACCAGGTAATCCTTAGATTAGGGGTTGTCCAACTAAGTTTTATTTTGTCTACAAGACATAAGTTTGATAGATATTCCCATGAATCCAATGAGACAGTCACATCTTCCAATACCCCCTTAGGTTTGAATTTTGATCGATCAACTAGTTCAAGAAATGTGGGTGTAGGAGAAAGAGTGTAGTGTCCTAATAAGGTGAGATTCTCTACAGTCATTACATTGATGATTTCTCACAAATTTATCAGGTTGTTTTCAATGGGGAGGTTATTGATAAAAATAGTCACCACAAGATTTATTGGGTCCACATACCTTTCAGTAGTGATCTAAGAAAACCTAAGGCTAGCTATCCTTCCTATGACTTGAATTGATGGCGGCTTCCCCTTTGGTATTCGTATTTTTCAGATACAAGGATCCCTTACTATTTTAGTGTAAATGGGTATGTATTTTACATCTTGGAATAATGGGATTTTATCAAAAATATTTTTAATCTCAACTGCAAAATCAAATTCAGTTGGAGTGATTGTCTTCTTTAGTTGCAGCCGTTCAAGGAATGGATACATACTAGACTTTTATGTGTGTGCTTCTTTAGTATTTACTAGTAAGGGTGATGACTGATTTCAATCCATTTCGTTTTGTTCCTGAAATTGTGTCTATTTACAAAAATTTACTTTATAAAGATTGGGGTTCTCCTCTATCATTCTACTGAATAAATACTAAGGTATTTTTATTTCAAACTTCCCCTGATCTAAGATGAATTTTCTATACAAGAATAGCAACATATGTGGGGAAAGTTTGGATATTAGCATTATATGTAGGTTAGATTGTTTTGTTATTTGGATTGTGGATGGGTGGAAGTGACCAATCCTTCCATGGTATTTATGCATTCCATTAATGATTATAAGAATTAGAAAATTGTTGAGAATAATTTTGTTGCATAGCTTAAGGTCAATTTTTCCATGAGTGTTGTGGATTAATTGCATAGAGAAAATTGGTGTTCTACTGTTCTCCTTGATATAGTGCTTTCAAATCTAGTATGGAAGGGAAATTATTCATAGGGTGGTATTGATCACAAATTTAGATGTCATTTTATGGGAAGTCCCTTAGAAGATGTTTTTCATGCATTATGCACAAAATATTTCTAAGGCCTTCTCTACTTCATTTATTTTTTTGACCTGTAAAATATCAAGCTGAGAACTAAATGAACTAATAATTTCATTTTTTAAATTTTCAAAAAGATTGACAATTTATGTGCGTGTTACTCCTAAACCTGCAACATATTTTGTAAATATAGAGACATCTTTGGAACTTCTTCCATTCTTTGCATTAACTCTCGAATACCTCTTGCACATCTCACATGCTGAGAGGGAGTGAGAGAGGGATAGGGAGAGAG
>LPNX010464951.1:87333-123074 GCA_001517045.1 Pseudotsuga menziesii | reverse complement strand
AATACTTATCTTTATTTGTTTCGAGGGTAGACTCCTTCTTGAGCCTTCAGCTTCATCATCTTCTTCATTCATAATAGCATCGTTTCTTATCCAAAATCTAATATGGATAAGAAGTTCTTCAAGAGTTGAGTTCTTCATATTCCTCATTGATTGAGGGATTTTCTTTGGATGGAGATATCTTGATCTTCAATTGCACCCCTCTTCTCTTCTCTTCTTATGATTCAAGCTTCTTATTCTTCTCAAAGTTTGCTGAAAGTAATCACTTCCTTCTGGAAAACATTCCTTGAATGAATTCCATGATCCTGGGAGGCCATTCAAGGTGGCCATCATCACTTCTGCATTCTTCACTCTTTTTTTTTCTTTTACCGCTTCAAGTTGTTCTTGATTTGAGATACTCTTATGACTGCATGGTCTCTGCATTCTAGATCTTCACATTCTTCAACTAGATTCTTTAGGTCATATTCTGATTTTTGTTCTTCCCTTCAAATAGCTTGAAATTATGTTCTTCCATTCTGCAACCCCATTCTGTTGTGGATTATAAGGAGTTGAAAACTCCCTCTTAATCCCTGCTTCTTTGCATAGCTCTTTGAATTCATTCGAAGTGAATTCTCCACCATTATCTGATCGAATGGTCTTGATCTTCTTTTCAGTATGGTTCTTGATCAAGGCTTTGAATTCCTTGAACTTGCTGAACACTTCATAAAGTAAATCCATGTCTTTCTAGAAAAATCACCAATAAGAGAAACATAGTATGCATACCCGCTTAGTGAGTTTGATGACATTGGACCGCATACATAGGAGTGGATGATTTCTAGAATGCCTTTGGCTTTGCTTTTGCTGCTAGGAAATGTCTTCTTTGTATTCTTCCCTTTCACACATCCTTTGCAAACTCCATCATGCTTTGTTTGGAATGCAATAGGTAGTGCTCTGTAGTGCACATGTGCAAGCCTTCTATGCTAAAGCTCATTTGGCTCTACTGTATCATGGATCAAGGCTTGTTCTGGATGACCCTTCAATTTGTACAAGCCTCCTTCTTGTTCTCCAATCACTACCGCATCATCAATTTTCTTTCCTTTTGGCCACATGATGACTTGACCATCGATGAATGCAACCCACATTCCTTTTGCATCCAAGGATGAAATGGATAGAAGATTCTTCTTAAGTCCTGAAACAAACAATACTTCTTTCATTGTTAGAGACTTACCAGAGTCTAGCTTGTATGAAGATTCCACACTACCTTTTATTGGATATTGGTAGTCATCTCCTAGTTTCACCTTGTGAGGTGATTTATGTCTAACAGTCTTACAAAGGATTCCTTGAATCCCATCATATGTTTGTAAGCCCCACTATCTATAAGCCAATCATCATTTCCATGAGTAATGTTAGCTGTGAGAGCTGATATCAGAACATATTCATCCTCGCTTGAAGAATCTTCACTTCCATATATGGATCTCTTTCTGGATGGTTTATCATCCTCTACAGCATGAGCATGATGTCTTCTTTGCCCTCGTCTCCCTCTGAAATGGGAACCTCTATACTCATGTAGGTGTCCAATCCAGTTTCTTCAGAGAGATCAAATACTTCTATGCTTGGAAGTTGTCAACTTCACCAAGCTTATCATCAAGCTATTGTGATAGATCATATTGAAATGAGAACCTCAAATGGAAATACAAAAGATTAGATCTTACCGATTTGAGGTGTCCGTCCTTGTCCCGGAGTTCGTTGATCTAGGGTTTGTCGCAGAAACCCTAATTTTCAAAACTTAGAAAATTTCAGATCTGATTGGACAAAAAGATATATCTCTTCAAATGGAGCTTTCCAATGTACTCCTTTTTCTGAAAACAGTGGAGGGAAGCTCCCGAAACAGGAAGCCCTAATTTACTGATTCCTTCTGTAGAAATGCCTATTACTGTTTCTGTGATATATCTGAAATTACTGATCCTCTGTGTCTAAAATTTCGCACTGAGGTAACCTCTCATGTCTCTGATCCAAAACTACAGGTTTCATCAGAATTGGTTTCACCATTTTGGATTTATGATCCTTTTCCCAAGGTGACCTGTTACAGGACTGTTCAGAACAACGAAGTTGTATGGCATGCCACGTGTCACTGGTTCATCTTCTGAGTCTGATATTTGGACCACCAAAATTAAAGTTCGTGCCCTTTCTGGAACATCTTCATGAATTCCATTTGGACCTCTTTAGCTCAAGTTATTGCAGATATCCCCAGATGTCTTGTTTAGGGATGAATTCTGGAAGAGGTTGGAACCCTAACTTGGAGAGATCATATATCCTGGAGTACAGAGAATCGGAGTCGGATTTTTGGACACAGGATTCATTAGGATTTTATATTCATCCCCTGAAATTTATAGCTTCTGATACTTCTCCAATATCAGAATATATCGACTGTACCAAAACTTAGCAGTTTTAGTATTTAGGGTTTCTCCTAGCTCAGGGTCAATCTAGGGTTTGAATTTCCTGGAGTTTTACCCAACCAAATTTCTTGATCCAGGTCTCTAAACTTCGGTTTTGATGAGGAGAATAACCCTATGCTAGTCTCACTCAAAAATTCATCTTCTGTAGAAAGCCCTAATTTCTGCATCGAAGACTGAAAATGCTTGGAATCAAATTCCGCTTCGACAGAAAGATGCACCCTTCAATGGGGAGTCATCTTAGCATACTTTTGCTGAAAATATGTGGAGGAAGATCCACAAAATAGGAAGCCCTAGTTCCTGTAGCTGCACAATGTCTTCTTCTTAGGTTAGCTCTGATACCATGTTAGTTTTTCATCACATTTAAGCTAGCATTATGATCTTAGGATATTTTCACTGAGAGAATAACAAGCACGGCAATAAAACACAAGCACATCACAAGAGAGAAGAGACACAAAGAGTTTTCCTTGGGGAAACCATAAAGGATAAAACCCCGCAACTTCCTCTAAGATATAATCAACACCAAAACAGTAAGATATCTCCCAAAACAACAGTAGTCTTCTGTCTTCTATCTAGTCCCAAAATTTCCTTCTCCAGTAGTGCGCCACACTTGGGAGAGCAAGTGATGTATTTCACAAGTGATAAATAGAGATACTCTCACTCTCTATTTATATTCATCCGTTCACTTGAATTTCCTTTTCACACATAGGCTCAACCTAATGATTACTACTCGATCCTACACCCTAATTAGTGTATAATAACTCAAGTGCCCCGAAACCATGGGGACTTAGCTAATGACTTGATGTGACTTGATTACATTATTAATCCTCCTGATCAGAACATTGGGGCATGACCACATGACTCAAATACATAATAGAGACATCCCGGAATAAACATCGGGTTACAATATATAAGATACATAGAAGAATACATTCCGAAGTTACATATACATCAACAAGTTGCTCATCAGAAAACACTAACACGGATTTGACCTCCCACATACCTTGTGTATATTGGGAGACCCCTCTAGGAATCCCATACCAACTAAGAAGATCCTTTTGGCCATCTTGGTGTATCATTACACCAAGAACAACACTTGGGGAGCTACTATGTAGGTTCCATCCAGGTAGTCGAGTACTTAGGAAAGGGTACGGTCCCATACTCATCAGGTTTTATTGTTAGACCCTGAGGTATATCACAATTTGTGACAGCTTGACAATCCTAGTGAGGAACCATTTTTCATCAGCCCTCCTATCACTTAAGTTTTCTTATGACCTTATATTGCATAATAGTTCTTATGTGTGATCTCTTCCTTGCATAAAACTTTAGAGTAGAAGTATTTGGCCAACACCTTCGATGACTTACCTGTGAGATGATCTCTCAGGTTGCAGGGTTTACCACCTAACTTTCCTCCCATTGTAGGAGAAAGCGAAGGAGAGACCATGGACCAAGCAAATATAGTTGATTCACATGTAGGTTGAGTTCCAGTTAATGAATCCAAGGAAGAAATCTCTTCCTTTGAAAATCATGTCATAGTTCAACAACCTTCTATATAAGACACCACCTTTCATTTTCAAATGGAAAGTCAACTTGGTGCATGATACTATGAGTTTACCCACCCATCAAACGATACTATGGCGTCAAAATTTGGTCCAACTGCTCCCTTTTGGGATACTTCTTTAGGACAGGCCATTTCTAAATATGGAACCACCATCCTACCTTATGTTACCCCCCACTAGAAACTATATTCTCTATGAATGAAGAAATAATCGGACCAATCTAGGGAACTCATGATAATTTGTTTAGGATGGGAGAGAATACAAGGAGGAGGAGTGTTTCTCATCTACCCCACCATTCAGAATTAACCCCCCTGGATACCGTGCTCTTTAACCATCTCATGTGGATCTTAATGTTATATTTTTGTCATTTAATCAATATGATCTAGGATCTTATATGAAAGAATAACATGCACAACAATAATCACAAGAGACAAGATACATAAATAATTTTCCTCGGGGGAACCATAAAGGAGAAAACCCTGAAACTTCCTTAGATATAGAGTGAGCACCAATAGAAAAAGTAAAACCTAAAGACACAAATATGATCTCTCACAGTTGTTCTCTCTCTCACTTATGCGAGCTCCTTCTCTCTCACTCATGCGCTATATTTGAGTGAGTTTGTGTTCCAAATAGATAGTCTCACTCTCTATTTATACTTGTTTTCTACTAGAATTTTACTCTTACAGGGCCAACCTCACTAGGAGAGTCTAATAACCTTAATATGACTCAACTTTGGGGACTGTTTCCTTGACTTACAATGGAGGATTAACCTTAATGACTTTACATGACTTTATTTTATTAATGGCTCTCTCGATCGGAGGAACAAACACTCGATTGGAGGAACAAACATATCGATTGGGGTCCAATGAAATACAATATAAGTGAATAAGATATACATTTAAAAGTTACAAATACATCAACACTCCCTCTTAACTAGGAATGTATTCTCTTGACATAGTTCATCAGCACAAGTCTTCATCACTGGATCATCATCAAAACTGCTACCACTATCTCAAGAAAATGGTGCTATCTCTCAATTCTACTCATCATAGGAAGTTATACATAGCCAACCCTTTTTCATGCTGGATGTAGGTCTCAGCACTTATATCTAACCATGGGAGGCCCATCCTGCCACCATGTCAGAAAGTCCCAATGCTTACATCTGACCATGGGAGGCCCAGCCTTCCACCATGTCAAAAAGGCCCAACACTTACATCCATCGGCATAGTAGGACACACCATATACCATCTGAGGAAAGGCCCAACGCTTACATCCACCAGCATGGTAATACACACCATCTACCATCCGAGGAAAGGCCCAGCACTTACATCCACTGGCATGGTAGGACACACCATCTACCATCCGAGGAAAGGCTCAGCACTTACATCCACCTGCATGGTAGGACACACCATCTACCATACTAGGAAAGGCCCAACACTTACATCTAACCATGGGAGGCTTAGACTGACACCATGTTAGAAAGGCACAGCACTTACATCTGACCATGGGAGGCCCAGCCTGCCACCATGTCAGAAAGAATCTGCACTTACATCTGACCATGGGAGGCCTTGCCTACTACCATGTCATAAAGGCTCTGCACTTACATATGACCATGGGAGGCCCCTCATACCACCATGTAATAAAGGCTCTAAACTTACATCTGACCATGGGAGTGTAATGTCCATTTTTTAATTTTTTACCAAAATGCCCAATTTTGCAATTTTTTTCACAATTTTGGCTCTTGACTAGTTTTAGTGTCTTGGTCTCCAAATCAGCCCAATTGCTCCAAAATATTAAAAGAAGGTGTATGAATGATATAATAACTTAATTATTATTTTCATGGATTTATTATTTCCATCCAATTAGTTTTGCAATTCTGTACTAAATTCTAAACAAGATAAATGATTTTACTAGCATTTTTGGGTTCAAATCCCCCTAGGGTAAGTGGTAGAAATGACTTCCCAAATGTGAAGAAACCCAATATAATTATTAAATTGAAGTATGGGATGTGAATAATACATTATCAGAGACTCATATGCATCACCAATCAACCTCCCATGGCTGTTATCAGTTCTTTCAATTATATATAAAAAACTAGTTTTGGACCCTTGGGGAAAAGAGGTGTAGTTTTCCCCAAATGCTATAAAATTCGACCCAATGGCCACAAATTCTCAGTTACTAAACATGAAACCCATAATATAATTTAATTAAATTCCATTCATTCATAAATCATCAATATTTTATACATCCATTTGAATCCATCGAGATTATAAGAGTTTACAACAAGGTAGTGGAGAAATGGCATTGTTTCTTCATTATTGAGCAATAATACATGATACTTATAGGAATTTAAAACTGAGAGATTTATGAACTTAAATAACAGATAATTTACATAATAATACAAAATACTAGAGCAAGATAAGCTCCCTCAAAGAGATGAATAGCTCACCAAGTGCGCCTCACTCCATAGAGATGAAATATGGTGAGAAAACTTGAGATGAAAGGAAGAACAATATGAACTTGATGTGTCCATGAGATACTATAGCTTGCACTTGTAACTTATGAATCCATTTAATATCCTTGAAATACCTGAGTGGCCTCTCCAAACACCAACTAGGATGGGAATCTTTCACCCTCGAAATTGGCTAAGGCATGACCTAGTATTCCACTAGCTCTCTCTCTTCACAATAGCAAATTTCACAAATGATCAAAACAGTTCTTCTCATGGATGATCCTTTGTATTTTACAAACATTATTGGTCTTCTAAGGTTACAAATCCATCCATAAACCAAATCCAAGTCAAATTGGTGTGTCTTCTCATGCTATGCCATGTGGCCTCTCTCTTCACCTTCCCTCTTCTCCCAAATTTGAGTAGGAGCCTCTTGGCCGTCTCCAACTCTCAAATTTGACATCTAATATACTCTATTTAGGCCTGAAATTTTAGTATGTCAATATTTCAACCTTCATATCTGACTTTTGTCATAACTGTCATAGAATCTCCATCATTGGTGCCATAGATGTCATAAATGTAAGGGAAATCTAGCCAAGTGTCCATGAAACTCCCATTTGGCTCTTCCTCTCCCATGTAAGTTAAAATTCATCCCAAATTCTACCTATTAAGTATATGGACAATTATATTAACCTCATAATCCATCTCAAAACATTAGGCTTCCCATAGATTCGAAATTACAAGAGGAGGATGCCATTTAACATAGGAATTCTAGCTTGAGTGGGCCCCATAGTCTCCATGTGTCTCCATTCTCCATAGCCATTTAATTTTTCACTTGCATTCATTTATTTAACTCCATTAAAAAAATATGTATTCCTTATAATGTCTAAAAACCATTTATTATCTCCCTTATTAACTTCCCAATGTTTCCACCCAACCTAGGGAACTAGTAGGATTGATGGAATTTTCCTGCTATGCAATTATTTGAATGGGGACATTACAGTCCTCCCCACCCAATATTTCTTGTCCTCAAGAAATTTCATATTTGGATGCTGAAAAATATTCTCCTCTTCCCATGTGGCATCTTCACTTGTTAGGTCCTTCCATTGCACCAAGTATTCTTTGATTGTTCTGCTCCTCAATCTTCTCTCCCTTGTCTTCAAAACTTTTTCCGAAATGAGTGTGAACTGTCCTTCATCATCCAAATGAGGGAATGTAACTGAAATTAAAATTTTCTGACCAATATCTTTCTTGAGATAAGAAACATAAAATACATTATGAATTTTACCCCCTTCCGGAAGTTCCAACTCATATGCTACTTCTCCAATTTTATGGATTACCTTGTAAGGCCCATAGTATCTTGGATTTAGATTTCTGTTTCATTTCTTTTTAGGGATGTTTGTTTGTATGGATGAAACCTAAAATACACTAAATCATCAACATGAAATGTCCTTTCCTCTCTATGTTTATCGACATATTGTTTTTGTTGATTTTGGGCAACCTACAAATTGTCTTTTAAATGCTTTAAAATTTCTTGGCTTTATTCCACCAAATATTTAGCTTTTGGAGCTCTACTATCACCAAATATCACATCAGAAAATGTAAGTGCATAATAACCATATAATACTCTGAAAGGAGACATCCCTATTGACATGTGAAAGGTGGTATTGTAGCAAAACTCACCCAAGTGTAGCCATTTTGTCCAAGCTTTTTGTTGTTCTCCCACATAGTTTCGAAGTTACCCTTCCAACCATTTATTCGCCCTCTCTGTTTTTCCAACCATCTATGGATAGTTTCTTGTACTTGGATTCAATTGAGTTCCCACTAATATGAAAATTTATTTCCAAAAATCACTCATGAATCTACCATCTCTATCACTCACAATGCTCTTGGGGAGCCCATGCAATATGAAGATTTCTTTGAAAAAAATATCAGCCACTTGTGCAGCACTAAAATATGATGTAACATAAAATAAATGAGAAAACTTATTCAATCTATCCACTACCATGTATATGCAATCCTTGCCCAAATATTTGGGCAAACCGGTGATGAAATCCATCGATATACTGTCCCATTTTTTCTCTGGAATGGGAAATGGTTGTAATAAACCAATAGGGTGTGTGAGTTCTGATTTTTTTTTCTGACATAACTTACATTAATTCACATACTTCTAAACATTTTCCTTCAACCCCTTCAAATAGAACCTTTTCCTTAGTTTCCTATAGGTTTTGAAGATCCCTGGATGACCTCCTAGTGGGGAATCATCTGCTTCCTGCAAAACTATGTACTTAAGATTTGAATCTCAAACCAAATAAATTCTTCCCTTATAATATATCATCCCATTCAAAATTATGTAGTTATAATCTCCTATGAGTCCATCTAATACATCACAAGCAAACTTATCTTTGGCATATTCAACTAGTAGCATGTCTTTCCAATTTTTAGCAATGTCCATAAGAGAAAAAGAAGGTCTTCAAGATAATGAATCTTCTACAATGTTATTCTTTCCTTTCACATATTCAATATCAAAATAATAATCTTAGATATTGATTACCCTCTTTTGTTTCCTTTCATTTAGATCCTTTTGGGTAAGGAAGTGTCTTAGACTATTGTGGTCAGTTTTCACCACAAACTTGTTGCCTACCAACTATTGTCAAAATTTGGCCAAGGCATGCATGATGGCCAACATATCTTTGTCATATATGGAGTAAATATTTTCATGAGGCTGCAAATTTCTGCTCTCAAAGGCTATAGGGTGTTGGCCTTGCTTTAGGACAGCCCCTACTCCTTCACTTGAGGCATCACATTCAACAACAAAAGGCTTACAAAAATCAGGTAATGCAAGTATGGGACAACTATTCATTACCTCTTTCATTTTTTGGAATGCCTTTTTAGACTCATCAGTCCACTTGAAACCATCCTTCTTAGTCAATTCAGTGAGTGGAGAAGTCAACTTGGAGAATCCTTTCACAAACTTCATGTAGTATGTACATATTCCAATGAAGCCTCTTAATTTTGTGATGTTTTTTGGTGATGGCCATTCTAATATAGCCCTGATATTTTCCATGTGCACTTTCACTCCATTTTTCCCAATAATGTTCCCAATATATAATATTTCTTTCATCCCAAATTCATATTTATACATCTTAGCATCCAAAGACTGTTCTTGCAAAGTTTTCAACACAATCTCTAGGTGTTGCAATTGCTCTTCCCAAGTTTTACTGTAAATGAGAATATAATCAAAGAAGACTAAAACAAACCTTATAAGTTTCTTGCAAAATATTCTATTCATACATGCTTGAAATGTATCTAGATCATTAATCAACCTAAATGGAATAACAGGAAACTCAAAGTGACCATAATGACATCAAAAAGTAGTCTTTTGCACATCTTCCTCCTTCATCTAAATTTGGTGATAACCGGATCTAAGGTCAATTTTGGAAAATTAATTAGCTCCAAATATCTCATACATGAGCTCAACAATCCTAGGAATAGGATATCTATTCTTGATGGTCTTCTTGTTCAAATCTCTAAAGGCTATACACATCCTCAAAGTTCCATCTTTTTTCTTTACCAACACTACTGAAGAAGTATAAGGGCTAGAGCTTGGTCTAATGAGTCCCAACTCTAAGAGTTATTGAATGGTCTTATCAATCTCATATTTGAACTTCTTTGGATGTCTATAAGGTGGTATCTGAATGGGTGAAGTACCCTCCTCCAAAACAATGTTATGCCCAACCCCACTATCAAGTGGTCTATCATGTGGAAGATCTCTGAAAACTTTTTCATATTTGTGCAAAAGTGTCTCTATCTCCTTTGGGTGTTTAAAAAATATGATTTTTGGCTTGGTATAGGTGATATAACATTCATCAGCCCATTATATATCACCATGCCTCAATATAGATCTCATACTATTGCAATTTACTACCTGTTTTGGGTAAGTGTACTACCCTCTCACAACCCTTAGTACCCGTGTTGAATATCCAAATTTAATTTTAGGAATTTGATAATTTACTGAATGCTATCCTATATAATACATCCATTGCACTCCAAATACTACATTAGTATCAGAAACATCAACCACATAAAAACTATCAACAAAAGTATAGTTACCTATGGTGACTTGCAGCTTTGGAACCCATGTTTTGCATTGCATGGTGTTGTGACTTGGAATGACAACTGTGAAGCCATAAAATGGTTCACTTGGTATATTTATTTTCTCCACCATATCTTCATCAATTAAATTATTTGTATCTCCTCCATCTACCAAAACTGAAGCTCTTTGTCCCAATACCACACCCTTGCATCGAACAGTGTGATAGTGAAGAACTGTTGAAAGTACTGCCATTCTTGCTTTGTCCAGTGAAGGTTGATTTTCTTCTTGTATTTATTCTTCAGCTGCTATCTAATATTCCTCCTCTTGATCTGAAGTGTGCCCCTCTTCATCCATACCCCCTTCATACTCATCATTATCAGAAAATACTTCTATGTATTGAGCCTTTCCTTTAGCACATTTATGCCCCAGTGCCCATGGTTAGAAGCATGTGAAGCACAAATTTTTCCTTCAAATTTCATCCATGTTTTGTCCTTATTTATTGTTATTTTCCAATGTATCCTTTTTCCAAAATTTCTTATCAGGTGCATCTTTTTTCTAAGGCTTTCTTTCAAATTTGAAGTTAGGCTTGGGAGGAAATCTTGTTCTAGGAAGCACATTTTGAAGTTCTCTAGTCAAGCTCATTGCATCATTTAAGTTAGTAGGATTGTGGGATTTGACCAAACCTTTTAAGGTCTCTACCAAACCTTTAGTGAACAGAAATACTAACCTTCCCATAGATACATCAGCCACCTTAATTAATAATCTTTAGAATTCCAACATATATTCAATAGGAGTCCCTACCTTCTTCAATTGTGCTAGTTCTTTGAAAGACAATTCTGGATCTTTTTGCTCAAACTTTTCTAATACCCTATCAATAAATCCCTCATATGTTCTAACCTAATCATGACCCAATGTTTTCAATCCATGGAACCACCATTCATTGGCATCTCCATCCAAGTGCAAAATAGCCATTTTTAAAGCATCTTCTTCCACCATTGGATTCAGCTGAAAATACACATCCTATTTTTGCACCCAAGTGTTAGCAGAACTTTGAGATGAACCATAAAAAGTAGGAAGTGGCACTTTACCTATGGCACAATTCAATTCTTTGTTTTGATGCAAAGACTTATTTTCCTACATCTTTTTTATTTTGTTTTCCATGGTGAAGTACTGCTCAAATGTTATACTCCTCCTACACTCTTCATCCAATTTAGCCCATTCATTTGTTATTGTATCAATTTCAAATTGAATGTTAGTCTCTTATTTGGGAATATGAAATTTAGGTGTAGTAGGCCTCGGTGTGCTCTGAAATTCATGGGGTCTATTATGGGGTCCTTTTCTTGAGAAAATTTGCTCACCCATTGTCTTCTTTTATTTTGAGTGTGAACTACTGCTATCTCCCATTACTTCCAATTTGCTTCCAAATTGGCTAACCAACAATTTGAATAATTTGATAAGATTTTGGCTCATTTTCTTGGTCATGTCATCAAATAGAGGTTGTATGAGTTTAATATATTCAATATTTTCATGATCAGTGGGTCCCTTCCCCTTGCTATTCATAGTTTCAGCAAAATGTACCTCTTCTTCTACTACTTCTTCTCCTCCAACAAAAACACCTTCAACTTCAAGATATAAGGGTGGTGTTTTATTTATTTGAATCCTTATTAATACCATAAGGTTCCAATACCATGCTCTGATACCACTTGTAATTTCCCTTTTTTTAATTTTTTACCAAAATGCCCAATTTTGCAATTTTTTCACAATTTTCGCTCTTGACTGGTTTTAGTGTCTTGGTCTCCAAATCAGCCCAATTGCTCCCAAATATTCAGAAAAGATGTATGAATTATATAATAATTTAATTATTATGTTCAGGGATTTATTATGGCCCTACAATCAGTTCTGCAAGTCTGTACTAAATTCTGAACAAGATAAATGATTTTACTAGCAATGTTGGGTTCAAAGCCCCCCGAGGTAAGTGGTAGAAATGGATTGCCAAATGTGCATAAACCCAATATAATTATTAAATTGAAGTAGGAAATGTGTATAATACATTATCAGAGACTCATATTCATAACCAATCGACCTCCCATGGCTGTTATCACTTCTTTCAATCAGATATAAAAAACTAGTTTTGGACCCTTGTGGAAATGAGGTGTAGTCTATGAAATTCAACCCAATGGCCACAAATTCTCAGTTACTGAACATGAAACCCATAATATACTTTAATTACAGTCCATTAATTCATAAATCATCAATATTTTATACGTCCATTCGAATCCATCAAGATTATAAGAGTTTACAACAAGGTAGTGGAAAAATGGCACCGTTTCTTCATTATTGAGCAATAATACATGAGACTTCTTGGTATTTCAACATGAGATATTTATAAAATTAAATAAAAGATAATTTACATCATAATACAAAATACTAGAGCAATATAATCTCCCTCAAATAGATGAATATCTCACCAAGTGTGCCTCACTCCATAGAGCTGGAATATGGTGAGAAAACTTGAGATGAAAGGAAGAACAAGTTGAACTTGATGTGTCCACGAGCTGCTGTAGCTTGAACCTGTAAATTATGACTCCATTTAATCTCCTTGAAATACCTGAGTGTCCTTTCCAAACACCAACTAGGATGGGAATCTTTTGGCTAAGGCATGAACTAGTCTTTGACTAGCTCTCTCTCTTCACAATAGCAAATTTCACAAATGATCAAAAACGTTCTTCTCATGGCTGATCCATGTATTTTATAAAAATTATTGGTATTTTAAGGTTCCAAATCCATCCATGAACCAAATACAATTCTAATTGGTGTGGCTTCTCATGCTATGCCATGTGGCCTCTCTCTTCACCTTCCCTCTTCTCCCAAATTTGAGTAGGAGCCTCTTGGCCTTCTCCAACTCCCAAATTAGACCTATAAGATTATATATTCAGTATTGATATGTAAATATGTCATTATTTCAGCCTTAATATCTGAATTTTGTCATAACTGTCATAGAATCTCCATCATTTGTGTCATAGATCTCATAAATGTAAGGGGAATCTAGCCAAGTGTCCATGAAACTCCCATTTGGCTCTTCCTCTCTCGTGTAAGTTAAAATTCATCCCAAATTCAACCTATGAATCATATGGACAAGTATATTAACCTCATAATCCATCCAAAGACATTAGGCTTCCCATATATTCAAAGTTACAAGAGGAGGATGTCATTTAACATAGGAATTCTAGCTTGAGTGGGCCCCATAGTCTCCATGTGTCTCCATTCTCCATAGCCATTTCATTTTTCAGTTGAATTCATTTAATTAACTCCATTAAATAAATATTTATTCCTTATAATGTCTAAACACCTTTTATTATATCCCTTATTAACTTCCTAATGTTTCCACCCAACCTTGGGAACTAGTAGGATTGATGGAATTTTCCCGCTATGAAATTATTTGAATGGGGACATTACAGGGAGGCCCTGCCTACCACCATGTCAGAAAGGATCTGCACTTACATCTAACTGTGGGTGGTCCAGCCTACCACCATGTCAAAAAGGCTTTTCACTTTCATCCATCCATGGGAGGCCTAGCCTGCGACCATGTCGAAAAGGCACTGCACTTACATCCGACCATGGCAGGCCTAGCCTACCACCATGTCAGAAAGGCATTGCACTTATATCTGAACATGGGAGGTACAACCTGCCACCATGTCAGAAGGGATCAACACTTACATCCAACCATGGGAGGCCTAGATTTCCACCATGTCGGAAGGGCTCACGGACTCATCACTTCCCATTGGAAGGAACCTCGATCTGGAGAACACCCAGCTTCTCCCTGAAGTACTTAAAATTCACTATGTCCATTTCTAGCATAGAATTACATCGGGGCTTATTATGTCCAAGGATAACTTGTGATATTTGTCAGGACTAATTACATCCAAGGAAAACCTACAGGATTGTTTACGTCTGAGCAACCTACGAGCTTCGCTAGGATTTTATGCTCATATAACCTATCTATTAACTATGCTAGAACTCCCTCTTTTGAGAGATATCGATCTAGATCACATACTGGAGCTTCACTGGTCCTCTCTGCATCATACAAAAATGCAATTCAAATCAATCAAATCAAATAGTAGTTTTCAAAAGAAACATACTACCTCCCAAATAGTCGAGCAAGTGGCAACATATTTTTCCTTGATTGTTCTCACCGCCATGCAAGACTACTTCCTGCTAAACCAAGATATCACACCTGATCTCATACTGAAGCAGCACCTCGAAGTTCTCTTCCTATCAATGGAACTGCCTTCCCAATCCGAATCTAGATAACCCTCCAGGTTAATCTTCTGATTCGCCTCATACTTGAGCCCATAATCAACTGTACCTTTCAGGTACCTCAGAATATGCTTTGCAGCAATCAGTCAGGAACTGGCTCAATGTGTTCACAACAAAGAAAATATCATGTGTCGTATTCATCAGCTACATCAAGGAACAAATCATCTCACGATACATTATGGCATCAACCATCTATGATGAAGCATCACTCAATAGCGTCAGGTTCGATGCCATAGGTGTGACCATGGCCTTGCAGTCCATCATCCTGAACCTCTTCAGGATCTCCACTTCATACTTCCCTTGTCCAAGGAAGATTCCATCCACGCTCTGTCACACCTCCATGCCTAGAAAGTAGTGCATAATACCCAAGTCCTTTGCCTCAAACTAGACAGCAAGTCTCCTTCTTGTATCTCTAATGAGTTCCTCTTTTCTTGTTAGGAACAAGTCATATAATAAGAGCATCATTGGTGTTCTTCCTTCAACCTTGAGGCAAAGGTTGGAATCATCTTTACTCTTAGTAAATCCTAGAGCCATGAGTAATTTTTCCATCCCATTATATCATGTCGAATCTCAGGATCTTCTACAATCACTCCCTTTGAAGCGGAGCACCTTTCTCCCTCTTCCTTTTGTAATCTATGTATTGAAACATTACGTACTAAAGTGACAAGTAGCTTCCTCTTCTACTAATATTCTATCTATCCATCTAGGATCATTGGATACTAAGATCCTCTATCTTGAACCTTTTCAAAAGTTCTTCTTGCACCCATTAGTGAGATTTTCATCCTCTATACGCTTTCATCTTCAATCTTGTAGCAAAGGTTAAGATCTTCATCACTCTAGGTGATCTTCAAGCTCCTCATGTATGTGTTATCCCATGGGTGCCTTCTAAGCTCATACAAGGCCTTCTTTATTTCTTTGAAAGTATCGTCATATTATTCTTCATATTGGATTATTTCTCGTGCCCAAGGTGGTATTCATCTCTTAGAGGTGGATCTACCATTCTCTTTATATTATTTTGAAGCTCTTTCTTTCGCTATGGTTTCTTTTACCCAAGAAGATTCAGATTCCTTTTCATGTATGCTTATTAGAGTGAATCTTGAACTATCATTACTTGTTCTTCGAAACAAGTCTCATCCTTCTTTTCTTGTAGGCAATTGTACGCGATCTTTCCTACAAGTCAAATGCACCAGTTCTATGGTTAGAAACATTTCATAAGGCATATTCATAATGGAAAATTATTATGCATAATAATATAATCATGCACCTATTTTAGCCAATACAACATTCATCTATATCTCATGGAAACTTTCTAGATGCCTTCCATATCTACCATGACATAATTGAGATTGTGCACTAATCCAATATATCAGCAAAGAGGTTTCATTCTAGATAAGTAGAAATGGAGAGTTATGTATCACCATGGGCTACTTACCCATCACATGCATATTAGTAGTATACTGCCATTCTATCATGCATATTTCACAACTAAGCAATGACATATAAACAACTAGACATATAGGAAAATACAATTCAAATACCTATCTTTATTTGTTTCATGGGTAGATTCCTTCTTGAGCCTTTAGCTTCATCATCTTCTTCATTCATAACATCATATTTTCTTATCCAAATTCTAAGATGGATAAGAGGTTCTTAAAGAATTGAGTCCTTCATATTCTGCATCGCTTGAGGGATCTTCTTTGAATCGTGAGAGATTGATCTTCAGTTTCTCCCGTCTTCTCTTCTCTTATTATGAGTCGAGATTCTTCTTGTGTGCACTCTTCCCAGAGTCTGCTAAAGGTAATCACTTCCTTCTCGCACACATTCCTTGAATGAATGAATCCCATGATCCTGGAGGGCCTATTCAAGGTGGTTATAAAAATATCTTATTCTTCTTCGATTGCTTCGTCATAGAATCCAACACTTCCTTTTGGTGTATTCAAGGATGACACATGAAGTATGAGATTATCTTTAATAGAATCTACAATGATTTTCCTAGATCTATCTTTAGCCTCATCTCCCTCTGGCTCCTAGACCGATTTGAGGTGTCCGTCCTGGTTCTGGAGCTCGTTGATATAGGGTTTGTCAATGAAAACATAATTTTCAAAACTTGGAATCTTTCAGATCTAATTGGATAGAAATATGCACCTCCTCAAGGAAATTTGAGCAACATACTCATTTTCCCAAGACTGTGATCATAACTGCAAAATATAGATTGCCCTAGTTTTCTTTAATTTCTTCTACAACATTTCCTGATATTTTTGCTGTGGTATCTCTGAAATTGTTGCTCCTCTATGTATGAAACTTCATACTAAGGTAGTCTTGTCTGTCCTCTTTAAAACACTATAGGTTTGAGAAGAATTTGTTTCCCCAATTGGGACTTATGAGATTTTTCCCAAGGTGACATATTTCAATACTGTTCAGCATAGAAAACTTTTACAGACTTCCACATGTTATTGTTTCACCTTCGAGGTCTAAAAATTTTACCACAAAAAGTACAGTCAGTGCCCTATCTAGAACATCTTGAGAAATTTAATTTGGACCTTCGTAGCCAGAGATATAGCAATTATCCCTAGGTCACCTATTTAAGTTTGAATCCTGGGAGAGGATGGAACCCTGACTTGGAGGAATCATATCTCCTAGAATATAGTCAATATGAGGCTGAAACATTTATACCGTGTACTACATGAATTTCTCTTTGGCCTGTAAAAGTTTCAGCTCCTGATCCTTGTCCAATCTCGATATATAGTGAATGTACCAAAACTACTAGTTTTAGTATTTTATGGTTTTCAAGCATGAAACCCTAATTTCCATTTGTTGCCATTGCAGTCGTATTTCGGCTGTACAATGAAACTTCTCTGGTTCCACTAATAGATGCGCCTAGTGAGGTGTGTTATACCTCCATATCTTCCAGTACGGGACAAGCATCATGGCTTCAACTTTTCACTAGTCAACCTTCATGGGGTTATACCTACCTAGGAAATAAACCACCCATAGCCAATCAAAATTATCAACCTACAGCGTCAGGGGTTATTTATCCTAAAATTCCCTAACCCCAAAATATGTATACCCCATGGGGGGAACCTAATTGGTCAAATTCCCCCGTACCCGGGGGACCACTTGTAAATACTACTAGAAGATATGGAGGTCCAACACCTGGAGGTACACCTTTTGGAGGTCCACCACGTGGAGGCCCACCTTCGAGAGGTCCACCATCTGAAGGCCCACCTTCCGGATGGTCACTACTCAGGGGAGCCCCCCCACCTAGAGGCCCACCTCCTTTGAGCGGTCCACCACATGGGGGCCTCAGTAGGGTCATTCATGAATTAACCACATAATAAACCGATCATGGGAACATCGACAACACCCATTTATCAATCAATTTACGGCCCTACGGGTCCACAAATGCCTCATCAGTATTACCAGTACCTTTATCCTAATCAACAGTTAACATTTTTTGCCACTTTAGATCTTCCAAATCTATCTATATTTATTAACGGACCTATCCATCACGATCCCTCATGGTCGACGATCCCTGTTTAGTTACCCTCTGATATACCAAAATTTGATGGTAAACCCGATGAGAACCCCAAGAACCACGTGATGACATATCATTTGTGGAATAAGGAGGGTCATATAGATGAGAAGGGAGGGGATATAGACAAGGTGTATGGTATAAGGATTAGGGAGGCCACACGAGTAGTGGCAGTGGGAAACATTAAGCGATGATGGAAGGGAGGGTAGGGTCTACACGCAAGGAGGGTGGTGAAGCCTCACTTCAAACTGCTTAAGGTTTTTTTCATACTAAATGATTGATAATGAGACTATGGAGGAATGGAGAGTCATGGGTTAAGGGATGAGATAATGCTTTTTAGATTCAAGATGAAGATCCCTCCTTCTAGAGTTATCTATAAGTGTCACCCACCTCCCTGACTGGCATGACCCGACTAGCATGATGAAAGCCACTGTCTCTGGCTCAAAGTTCTAAAGCTCATGACATGAGCTGACGATAATGAACCTTTGATGCTTTCTTTCAGTTTCCAAAAATAAGATGATTAGCCATGATGTCTTCTTCTCGATTTTGATGGCATTTAACTGAGAACAAATTGACTTTGTTGAACTTTCTTAGGAGTGGTGAAGTTTGGTGAAGAGTTCTATTTATGTATGTAGAGGAGGATTCTAAATTGAGTCACAATGTTGATATGATGGTGAGATAATATTCAAGAATGAGGATGTTTGTTGAGGTTAATTCTTCAAGCAGTTTGATCCATTTATAGGTTGCAAGGGCTTCTGCTTTGATATTGGAGGATTCTTTTATTCCCTCAGAGAATTATGAGAATGTGTGTTTTCCACAAATGTCAGGGGACTACATTTATAAACACCCCTTATTGGCATAAGGATGATGGAATATTAAGACTTATATGTTGTCATAAACCAATCTTCACAACTAATGTACGATAGGTGAGAAAGAAACTATATAATTATAGAAACTATTCGAAAAGACTACAAGATAGTTGTATTTTACTTGTTTATTATTCCTAATTTAATTAGTATTTATGTTTTATTTACCCATGTATATTGTTATTATTATTTTATTATTATTATTATGGTTTTAGTTGCCCATATAAAATAAAAAATACAATTTAAATAAAATTAAGATTAATAAAAATATTAAAACCATAGTTAAATTCAAGATGGTAGGTAAAATAATAAATATAATTCAAAATTAAAGATAAAAAGTTGTAAAATTAGAATTTTTTTTTAAATTGTAAATAGTAAATAAACATTATTTATCGTGATAGTTACAACTAACCAATCTAACTAATTTATTTACATAGATCTAAAAGTTGATTTAGTTTTATTGCACCGAAGAGGTGTATTCTACAACCGAATATGGGATAGATGTGTAACTCCTTTTGACACATGTCCTTTATAAAAAATAATAAAATGTTATTAAAAATAACATGTCAGCGTAAATTAAATTTAAATTATTTAGAATTGCATATATATAAAATAGTATAAATTAGATAAACTAAAACACTAAACATTGAATTACACTTTTCTTCAACGCTTTTACTTTAAAAAAAGTTTACACTTTAAGATATTTGATCCCTTTAGATACTTGATAATTCCCCTTTTAGATAAATCTATACTGATATTAATTATGTTTACATACAACGATCCTCTTTACTAATAATAACATACCTTAAACAATGTAGAATAATCTCAATTATATAATGTTTCATAGTCAACCATACCGACACAATAATATATACACACTATATGATAATTCATACTTAAATTCACGTAATTTTATCGACCTACTTTCAATCTTTGTCATCACCCTTTTTGTGTTGCTTCATTTGTGAGAGCTATGATTTTACGATGTATATAGGAATAAAAAGGTACGTAGCATATGAGCCAAAGTGAATTTTATAACATCAAAATGATGTTCTTAAAATATATTTTAACAATTAAAATTTGAAATCAGAGCAGTGTTAAATTTATTAAATTAAAAGGCATGGATAAAATATGATTTTGTTTCTTTCTCTGTTTTACATATTCATATGAAAGTACCACCCATAGCGTATATTTGATATGTGACATTTTGTAAATAAGACAAAGTGTAATTTTTTTTATTAATTTAAAAAGGCCTTCATATATTTTTGGTACTTCAAAGAGAGGTGGAATATATATATATCAAAGCAAACGCTGAAACAAAAAATTGTGGGATAAGGAATTTAACCATATTATTACTAGCATTTGCATCGAGAGGTGTAAAAAAAACGTCGAGAGGGTAAAAATATTTTGTCTTTCCGCAACCCAACCTTTGTGACTTACCTTGGGAGACATTTTGAGTAAATAAAATTTATGTTTGGTATTAAAATTTCAAACTTGTGCATTTTTAACCTCTGCTTAAAATTGAGTTTTATTAAGTAAAAAAAACTCAAACTCGAAATTTAAAATTTTCGATGTCTTATTTTTTGCATTAAAAACATCATATGGTCGAATTATAAATTTCGCAAGATCCACGTTTCCGATTTTCGACATTATGCATTTCCATAAGGTTGTATCTTAGTAACAGTAATTATAATAATTTCACGAAGAAATTGGATTGAATTCAACTCTGACATTTTTTCAATTTCCGAAATCCCCAATCGAAATTGGAAGATTGAGGAATCGAAAATTGGGAATTCAGGAAATTATTTGAACAAAAACCCTAAGTCCGATATTTTCCATATCGGAAACAGGAGTTCCCACATGGATTTTGACTGAATGATTGTTTATCAATTTACGATTTGTCTAAATTTCTTATTTTCGATATATAAATATTATGATAGGACATTTATGAATTTGGATATTCGTACAATCAACTCTGAGATTTTCGCTTCCTTATTTCTGATTCCCTATATTTCAGATATCGGAAATGGGGAATATCATTTTATATTTTAATAACGTTCATTTGTCTGATTGTATAATTTTTCTTTTCCATATCGGAAAGCAAAGATTCGACATGGTTTTTGACTGAATAATTGTTTCTCGATTTGCAATTTGTCCAAATTTCTTATTTTCGACATATAAATATCATGATAGGACAGTTATGAATTGGGAAATGTATGGGACAAGGGAAAGGCATTAGCATCACAGTCAACAAGTAATTTGTATCCTATTTAGGCATTATCTAATTTAAACTTTAATTTTTGTACAATCAATATAACAAACAAAAAATGAATAGTGTGATTAAGTGAATATTAAAGAAAACAACATGATATTAAAGAGCGGAAAGTTGGATTTTTAAAGAATTGAAGTTAAGATTTTTCATTTTGGTGAGAGTTTCTTACTGTGCATCTCCTGTGTCTGAGCGCGTAGACTAGTGATTTTGACAATCGGAAACCGGAGTTCCCACATGGATTTTGACTGAATGATTGTTTCTCGATTTGCGATTTGTCTAAATTTCTTATTTCCGACATATAAATATTATGATGGGACATTTATGATTTTGTATTTCCATACAATCAAATCTGAGATTTCTGATTTCCAAAACCCTCAATTGAAATCAGAATATCGAGGAATCAGATATCGAACTTAGGTTTTTTTTCAAATAATTTCTTGGCTTCCCAATTTTTGACTCCCTATATTTCGGATATAAGAAATGGGGAATATCGTGTTATATTTTAATAATGTTCATTTGTCTGATTTTAGACTTTTTCTTTTCCATATCGAAAAGCGGGTTTTCCACGGTTTTTGACTGAATGATTGTTTCTCGATTTGTGATATGTCTAAATTTCTTATTTCCGACATATAAATATCATGATAGTACATTTATGAATTCGAAAATGATAGGACAAGGGAAAGGCATTAGCATCGCAGTCAACAAGTAATCTGTATCCTATTTAAGCATTATCTAATTTAAACTTTAATTTTCGTACAATCAATATAAAAAAAAAGGATATTGTGGTTAAGTGAATATTAGAGAAAACAACATGATATTAAAAATAGTGGAAAAGTGAAATAGCCTAAAAATCGGAAATGTTAATGTGAAATCGAAAATGTAAATGTTTGGTGTTTGGTTGAACTTGTCCGTTGATCCATAAGAAATATAAGGTCAAGATTATTTTTTCCCTTGTAGATGGATTTTTAAAGAATTGAAGTTAAGATTTTTTAATCTAGCTAGAGTTTTTTACTGTGCATTTCCTATGTCTGAGCACGTAGACTTGTGATTTTGACCTGTAAGTTTTTACTCGTTGACCATTTTTTCTAGGAAATTTAAACTCTCAGTCATTTTTAGACATGGTTGTTAAAATTCAATCAGAGAAGGTATCTTCTATGACCAAGAATAACATATGTAAAACGAATGTTCAAGAGCAGAAAATCAAAGATCCCAATGCCAATGTTTTCACTGACACAAGTGGGTATGTGTCTGACTCCTCATATCTGGACTGGTCCATAATTTATTCTATTTTTCACAGTGATGATTTTTCCTCTATTACTAATGACCAAGATTTTTACATGAACATATGCAATTCTCAGGTCCATTACATTACAGCGAGACCTCCTTTTATGCCTTACACGGACCCTGTTAAGTGGGCATTGGATCACGTTGACCTTAACCAATGAATGTTTAATAATATTGACAATGTCTCTATTGCTTCGTTTGGTCCAGAAGTGTTTGCTAGGGCTTATGGTTTGAAAACTCCCAAGCAGTTTTTCTCAGCGAAATTTTTTGACGAATTCCTTTCCAAATCGAATTACGACCAAGTCATGAAATGTTGGTTGGAAGACCCAACACTAGTGATTCCTGTTTCACTTTTGGCATATCCAGTTTCTTGGTTCAGAGAGCCTTTCTCGTTGCTGGCGACCATGTTTTACAGGTTATATGGCTTACCTCCATGTTTTGCAGGTTATATGGCTTACCTAATTGTTCCTTATTAAAAAAAAATGGGTCCATGTGGTGAACCATGTTTTGCTTATAGGCGATTCATTCTACTGGGCGCAAATTTCATTTTGTAATTTGCAGGGGGGAATTGAAAAATATCAGAAACCCCCAGCGAACCGAAAACCATCTTTCTACATATCAGGGTTCGTTATGGATGCATTCTGTGTGTGTTCTTGTTTCTCGGAGCTAAATTGGGATTGGAAGGAGAAATTTCCACATGTTCATATATATTGAGATAATATGTGGGACAAAATATTCATACCTCATGTTTATGAGCTCTGTGACCTGTTTCTCAGGTCAATGTACCGTAAAAGTTTTAAAGTTGATGCTCCTGCATTTTCTCAAAAAGCTAGGGAACTCATTTCTGTCTCTGGCTACTAGTATGTAGGAGAATATTTCTCTTACATAAGGATTTGGGGCAGCAATATAGTGCACTTACTTCCGAGAATTATTCCAGACCAAATGGTGCTTCAATAATTTGCCTATCAGACTGTGATTGATGAGGTTTTCTCCAAGTTTAGCAAACCTAACAAGAAGGTGTGGCCTAAATTTCCTATGAATCTTGGAAATCTTACGGTACAGAATGTTGGCCATGCATGTTTGTTGGGAAAGGATATCTTTGTTATGAGCTTGGGAGAGGTATTCAAAACTTAATGCATGATCCAGTGGGTTTTTTGCATAATCTATTTGCTCAGGAGCATGTCAAATTTCAATATATTCATGAAAATGAGCTCAATGATTCCATGATGCGAGGAGATTCCATTTTCAGGAGCCGATTCGTAAAATCAGTGATCCAGAAAAATATTCGCATCGGTACGTGTATGAAAAGGATCTTAAGAGAAGAATTATACTAGAAAGAGAAAATAAATTGGAACTAAAACAAGATCTTGACAAGGAGAAGAAAGAATAAGAAGCGAGAGAATATTTAGCAAGGTCTGGTGTTGTTGTCGCTGCTCAATCTAAGGACAAGGGAAAAGGTGTCCTTCAAGGCCCATGTAGCCCCTCTCTTTGCAAAATGGAAGATACGCTGGAGAAAGGGTTTGAACTCAAAATAAATTTTGAAAAACCGGGGTTGAAACTGTACCTATTTGAGAAGGAGAAGAGAGAAGATGAAGCAAGAGAACATGCAGCAAGGTCCGCTACTGTTGTTGGTGCTCACTCTAAGAATAAGGGGACAGGTGTTCTTGAAGGCCCATTGAGACCCTCTCTTACAGCAATCGAAGATATGTCAGAGAAAGGGGCAAAACTCAAATGAAATTTTGAAAAAAATGAGTCTGAATTGCAAGTTGAGACAGAGTTAACTGAAGTACATCCTAAAAGGATAAAGACTGTAGCAGTTTTTGAATAGGATCAACTGCCAGAAGCATGGACAAAAGAAAATCTTATTTGTTTGATCTCAATTCGTAAGAAAGAGGAGAGGCTTGTTCAAGAATGTTTTATTTTAGATACAGTTGTACAAGAATCTTCTATGCAAAATGTAATTTGTTTATCGTCAGCTCAAATTGAGATTCATGGTACAAATGTGGAAGAAGAAGGTGAGGCTGTTATGACAACCATTGTTTCATCTATCCCCAATATCCAAAGGTTTTCCAATATGTTAGGTACATCATCTTTGCAACATTGTTTTTCCAAGGTAAATTTCTGATCAATAATGGCAGGTTCAGTTGACTCACCTATTCATAGTTCTGCTTCTTCTTTTTCATCAGCTCAGCTTATCACTACATTCTAGGACGACATTCCTTCCATCTGTATGAATCTTCCTGAAAAGAAGGATTTTCTATATGTGATTCTTTTACATCAGTCGCTTTTACCTATGTTTCTTGTCGTATGAATATTGTCCCTGTTAGCATGGATGTTCCTTTAAATCAAACACAAAGTGATCCTTTGGTTAGTGTCCACCAGCAAAGAATTTCATCTTCTAAAGTTATCATAGATTTTGGAGAAGATGCAGTTGTATCCTTTGGAAAATATTATTGGAGTAAAAATTATAAATTTGTGGTTAAAACGAGAGCCAAGAGAGCCAGAGAAAGTTTAGGAATAAATGTGTCTACTATTAGTGAGGTCATATGGAAGGCAGACGCAAGTGATATGCAACAAGGGGCAGTGGACACAACAGCTGCCATGGGATTTTTTGTTGGAGCTAATTTTCAATGTGTTTAACAATTAAATTTGGCTCTTGGTGAAAAACAGAAAGAATTGGAGAAGGTGAAACGCGAGTTAGAAGAAACACAACAGAGGCATGAACAACAGATTGGGCAGTTGAAACAAGAACATGAAGAGAAAATAGATAGATGGAAAAACAAAGATGAATAAGAGAAGCATCAACTTCGGAATGTAGAGGTTGTTAATAAGAAACAAGAAGAACAAATTGTTCTTGTCAATCAAGAATTGAAACATGTCCATTTGGACTCAAAAGGTTGTTCTTTTGTCGATGTGACGTGAGGATTTTAAACACGTGCTCTGTAAAATATAGGAAGAATTTCAACAGAATGTGATAGATTTGTATATCTATTTTAATGAGATGCAAGGGCTGTACAATAATTTTATCAAGCATTCTAAAACTCTTGAGGATCACCATCATCGGATGAGAGTAGCATGCTCTGCTTTAGAGCAAGTAAAAGGTTGGAAAAATCATATTAAGGAAAGACCTAATGGCTTGCGACTTTTAGACAAGTTATATCTCAAGAAAACTGAAGTTTGCATTGAGACATGGGAGGCTATCTGCGATTCAGTTGAAGCTGTAGTCAATGCAGGGAAAAATGTTTGTAAAAACAGGTGGTTTGCTTCAAACAATTTGCTAACTTATTTGAGTTTACCTGTTTTGGAACCTCTCAGTGAGGCATTTTGTCCTAAAGTTCACTTGGAAGAAGTGGAAAAACAATTTGATTATACCAAGGGGTTGATTCAACAAATTAGTCAGTTAACGTTGCAAGAGATGGAGAAATGGATAGAAGTTCCCCATGCCTCGATAGCTCGAATAATACTGTTCATCAAAGAATGGAGAAAATGACAAGGGTGGAAATTTTATCCCAAATTTTCAATAATGATATTCAATTGAGGAATACATTTTTAGGAAGTTAATGACATTCTGGATATATTTGCCAAATGGAATTCTTCCCTTGATGAAAGCTAGAAACTATTCATTTGTGTAAATGCACGTTTTAGTATGAATTTGGACTTATTGTGTAAGTCCAAGAAACATTTTTTTTTGCAATTTGTATATCTTCAACACTTATATGCTAAGTTTATATAAATTAAGTTGAAATAAG
The DNA here is from genome assembly GCA_001517045.1 of Pseudotsuga menziesii. Classification (NCBI taxonomy): domain Eukaryota; kingdom Viridiplantae; phylum Streptophyta; class Pinopsida; order Pinales; family Pinaceae; genus Pseudotsuga; species Pseudotsuga menziesii. The sequence goes on along the minus strand of LPNX010464951.1, from coordinate 96,521 downwards.
TGAATTTGATTTGCATGTTTGTACATTAATTGGGAATATGTTAATTTTTATTTGCATGTTTCCTAAAAGTAATTTTAACTTTGCAACTTGTTTCAGAATATGTTAATGAAATACACTTAGCTTTCAGGGTGCTAGCGTCACAACTTGAAATACACTCTGAATTGAACTCAAAATAGTCTTGCATATTAGAATTAAAGAAATGGCTCGATTATTTAAAGATTGCCCATGTTAATTTTTCTATTTTGCGATTTCCGAGTATCGAGAATCAGAAATACTATCTTCAACATTTATTTATTTGAAAATAGAAAACTTCTGAGATTGGAAATGTCGCAAATTGGATTTTGTGGAATCTAAAATTTGACCATTTGTTGTGTTCGTGATTTTTGATTCTAGAAATATGACAAAATTTTATGTGTTCAAATAGGAACATGTCAGTGTTCATATTTCCTATTTCACGCTTTATTTTCGCAGAAAAAGAAAAAAATCACAAATTATTTGGCGATTTTCTATTTTCGACATTTCAGATATCTGATTTCTCAGTATCGAAAATTGGAAAATTCAACTTTGTTAAGGTTATTTTGATATTGTACAGTTTTTGTTGAAATAATTTCCTAGATTTCCGAATTTCGATTTTGGATAATAAAAAGTGGAAAGATCAGTTTTTTTAATTGTAATGTATATTGATTTATTGGATTTCTAGTATTTCGGATTTAATTATCGTGAATCGCAAATGTTCATAGTCATAATAACCTTAAGAAAAACTGGAATTTCCAATTCTCGATATCTGATTTCGGAAATTTGGTATCGAGTTTTGAAATTATATGATTTAATTTTATTTGTAGAAATGACTTAAAAAGTGATTTAAAATATAATATTTGAAATAATTGTAAATTTTTATTTAATTATAAATTTTAATTTATACAGTAAATTAAAATTTATAATTTAATTATCACATATTGATGTTGTACTTGTTTTTGTCATGTATCCTGCACTCATTACGCATTAATGAAGCAGGTCTTTTTGTGCAGGCTCGTCAACTTCCTGATGAGTTGAGTTTTAATGCTGGGATTAAAGTTGATTCAGTACTGAAGTATCTACTTCCATTTTGTCTAAGATGGCATTAAGTTGTTGCTGTCGATGAAGCTTTTTGAGCACATATCAGCTTTAATGGAGGACACTATAGCTATCAAGTCAAGGGATGATTTGATGCAACGACCATTTCGTTATGTCATTATAGTGCAATTCGCTTGGTCAGTAACTAGATGTGGTATAGCAATTTGTTTTCTCCATTAATGGCCTCCTGTTGGTTTTAGCGTGGTGATTCGCTTCAGCTATTCCTTGCCTAAGTGATTGGGTCTTAGTTTATTGTTGGTGTTCTTTGTTTTTTTTGCAGAACCGTTCTGTCTTTCTTTGTTCCATTTTGTTTTGAATATGAACCAGCATACTGTGTCCAAGCAGCATACCATGTCTCGTCGTGCTGGTCGTGGGAAAGGAGGGGCGTTCATGATGAAGGTAGATGGTTACAACAGCAATATTTCTCTGCAAGTTAAGTCCATAATAGATAACTGGGAGAGGAGGCTAGTAAACAAGAATATTGCTCACGATATTGATGGGGTAAGCCCAAATCACTATTGGATCATAAAAAACATGATGGGGTTACTCATGGAAGAAATTCTAGGGAAATGGAATAATAGTAAGTTGGCAATTTCAGAGGCTGCATCGAAAATGTTGGAGTTATATATGCTTATCATGGAGAGAGATATGATGGACATGTGGAAAAAATTAGCTATGGGAGTTGATTCCTTGGGTGATGGAGGTAGCGAAAATGTCTCTATGGCTCCAGAAATGAATGTCAATCCTGCTCCTACGATACTCAATGTATCTACAGTTCCTGTTACAATTAGTGAACTTTTCAAAGGAGGTCAGGAATGTGATGCTTCTATGGCGAAATCGGATGCATTTGTGGAAAAAGTGAATCCTTCTATGGGGAAAACGAATGCCTCTGTAGGGAAAGCGACTATTCTGCCTTTGAAGCATAGTCTATCATTTTTATAAGAGGAAGTGTGTGGGCCTTCTCTTATGGATGAGGAAACGCAGAACACGCAGGATCTGAATGTCACTACGAGTGGTGCTAACTCATGATCTTGTTTCTCTTTCTTTTTTTTCACTTTTGGTTCCATTTCTTTATCTTTAAGTTTATTATCTTATTTAGATTTCAAGGTCTCTTCGTAAACATTTGTTGATAGTAATTTTGTACATAGACCCCCATATATCACATGGGTTACTGTGGCTCATTTGAATATGTCTGTAATTTTCTATAACCTTTACTTAGGCAACAATGTTCATTTTCTATATGACTTTTATGCTTGATACAGTTGAATTGTTCAATGTTTTTGCTTTTAATGGATTAGAGTGGTTGTTACAACACTTTATTTAGTTGATCAAAAATTTCATTTTTCTGTAATATTTTGTAACTTTCGATTTCGGAAATTATGGAACTTTGGTTTTTGTTTATTTGAAAAGACAAAACTTTTGAGATTGGAAATGTCGCAAATTGGAATTGGGGAATCAAAAATTGGAACATCGCATAGAGGTGTACAGGGTTCTTTTTGTGCATGTTCAATATGTGCTTATTGTTATTGATTAACATATATCACATATGTTCTTGTTATTGATTTCCGAAATGAGGATTCCGAATATTGTACGTGTTTAAATTATAAACTGCGCATGTTCTGAAAGACCATATGGTCTAATTTGTAGTAAAATGGAGTTTGTCGATATATGAAATTGATTTTCACTGTTGATATAATATTCGCAGAAGTTATTCCTTTGCTAAGCTTATGCCTATTTTAAATTTTCTCTTTGTTATTTTTCATTGCTTTATTTTGACTGTTTCTAATATTTTCGTAGAACTTATGGCAGAACTTTGGGCTGTAAACTTTGTTTTATTTCGTTTATTTCTCTTAATAAACCTAAAGTTTAAAGATTTAATATACGTGAATATCTTGATTTGGGTATATGGTATTTATTTAAAGATGTAATAACAAATATTTATGTTAAAAAATATGAAATTTACAGATAATTCAAACATTTCATGTTTGGACCGTGTGATATTCACGATCATTTAATGATTAACCAAGATTTTTTATAAATTTAATCATTGCATCGAGAGGCACTCTACAACCTAGTATGGGGGGTATCTTGTAACGTGATGTAATGTTTGTAACATGTCGGCAAAAAATAATAGTGATAGTGAATATTATGGGAGAGATCTTGTAACCTGATGTAACGTTTGTAACATGTCGACAAAAAATAATAGTGATAGTGAATATTATGGGAGAGATATTGTAATGTGATGTAACATTTGGAACATGTCGGCAAAAAATAATAGTGATAGTGAATATTATGGGAGAGATTCTATAACACAAAATAAAAAATAATATCACTTTCGTAAAGTTATTTTTATTAATAAAAAATAAATTTTCTAATAGGCCAGAATAAATGTCGACCACAAAAACAATCTAATATGGGGGAGATTTTGTAATCTTCCTACCTAAAAAAACAATAAAAAGGTAAAAATTTAATTATCCATAAAAAAAATATGTAGGTCAAGAAAAAAACACAAAATTGTATTATCCGCAAAAAAATGTTGGCCTTGCACATGGTTTTAAAACCATGCGCAAGGCATTCTAAACAACCCATGGTTTTATTGTACATGGTTTAGGAGGCTTTTCACATGGTTTTTAAACCATGTGCAAGGCCTCCTAAACAACCCATGGTTTAGGAGGGCCTTGCAAATGGTTTTAAGACCATGTGAAAGGCCTCCTAAACAACCCATGATCGTAGGAGGGCCTTGCATATGGTTTTAAAACCATATGTGGGGAAATGATGCAATGTTCCTTCCTAACAAAATAAAAAATATCATATGTCGGCCTTAAATAATATTAAATATTAATAATAATAAAATTATACGTGGACCTTAAACAAAAAGATGTGTCTTTTCGTTTGAATCAAATCAATGGATACCTAAGAAGAGGTTTGCACCTTGAGAGATTTGATCCATATCGGTGCTTGATAGAGCCTAGGATTTGGATCTACGCTAAGCAACAAGGAAATATTTATACCATTATAAGAAGTCATCGATTAGGTGACAAATGTGGAGTTTATACACTATGAGATAATTTAAGGCTGACAAGAAGTGAGGGTAAGAGTCACTTCTGCGATTAATATGATGACTTTATAGCAGAAATGGGCGGCGTTATGATGGCATTAAAGAGGAGTCTCATCGTTTTGCACATTGTATTTCAAAGTCATTACTCCTCATGCTTTTCAGATTTCTCCATAATGAATTCGAGTAGGTATATTCAAGAGAGTTGTCTTATCATGGTCCCGCCATGTATTTGTTTTTATTATATATGCAAATGTTTTTAGAAAATTATGCTTCTGAAGAATGAAACATTTTGTAAATATTTTGTAAAAAAATTTCGTTTACAACATTTGACATAAAAATAACTCGAATGTTAAGGTGACAAATGTCAAGTTGACACTATGAGATAATTTAAGATTGACAACAAGTGAGGGTAACGGTCTCTTCTGCGATTAATATGATAGCGTTATAGAAAAAATTGCCGTCGTAATCATGGCATTAAAGAGGAGTGTGATCCTTCTACAAATTGGAATTGAAATCCAATTTCATAGGAGATAACATTCTATGCAAATAGATTTTTCATTCTCAACATGCGAATATACAAGATATCGGGCATATGAAATCACAAATAAGGGAAATACCTTAACAGAAATTTGAGTTTGCGGTTTCTGAACAATATATTTGATCAAAAACTTGAGTCTGCATTGTACGATATCTAAGATATCGGAAATAGGAAATCGCTCGTTGGTATATTCAATACAGATCTCTTATCATGGTCCCCCGGCTATTTGTTTTTTCGAAAAATATGTTTTGATTTTGAAAATTACAACATAAACATTTTGTAAACATGTTACTGAAAAATCAAACATTTTGTAAATATTTTGCAAAGATTTTCGCTTACAAGATTTGACATAGAAATAACTGGAATGTTAAGATTTCAAAACATTTGAGCAAAAAACTTGTTTCTGCTTTTATCGATATCCGAGATATCGGAAATTGGAAATCGCGAATGCGGAAAACAACTGTCCTTTCGAAACTGAACCTTTCTGACTTACCTAAGTTGTTTGAAAATTAGAAATTGACTATCATGTTTTGCAAATGGAAAATTTAAAAGTCATTTGAACAATAACTTGAGTCTCGCGTTTCCGATATGGGAAATATCAAAATGAGAAATCACAAATAAGAGAAATACCCATAAGTAAAATTTGACTTTGCGGTTTTCGATTTTGGATTTCAGAAATTCGATTTTGTGTTTGGGAAATTGAAAATTTGAAATTTGAAAATAAAAAGTTATTGTTTATTTAAAGTTCATTTAAGGAAATAAGAGTTGATCTAAAAATTGTATACGTTAATTATTTCGTCATATATAATAACTGTCGTATTTCCTGTAAAATTTGAACAAAGTTACAGTTTTATTATTTCTGTAGAACACATTATATGATTTCTTATTGTTTTATATCAATTGATTCCTTATATTCTGTTTTTATCCATTGATATAAAACGTAATAATTGATGTAATATAAATCAATTGATTAAAACAAACTGAAATATATCAATCTTTGTTTTTATCCATTGATATAAAACGTAATAATTGATATAATATAAATCAATTGATAAAAACAAACTGAAATAAAAGCAATAAAAAAATGAAGTTAGAAATAAAAAGAGATGGATAAAAACTGAGTGAAACGGATGTGGGGTATTCTTGATTTTTGATTTTCGATAGTTCGGATATCAAAAACCTCGGATTAACATTTTTGTTGAAATAATTTGGTGGATTCCGAATTTCCAATATCTGAAATGTTGGGAATCGAAAACGTGAAAGTCAAGAAATAATTTAAACAAAAAATTGAGTATCCCATTTTCGATATCGGAAATATCAGAAATCGAAAATAGCAGATACCCCAAATAACCTTAACAAAAACTGGAATTTCCAGTTTGCGATAACCAATAATCGGAAATCAGAAATAGGAAATCGACATTCTTTAAGGTAGATAAAATGTTGTGTTGAGTATAGACTAAGACAAAATAGATGAAGTAGAGCTTCACAGTTCAGTAGAGAAATATTCTAAGCATCTGCAGCTATTCGAAGCAGAGTTGATGGAGTATACAAGTTAGGTCAACACAGCTACAATGATGTTTTCGATTAACAAGTGGTAAAAAAAAATAGTAAATTTGTAGAGCAAATAATTAGAAGCTTCAACCACAATTTGCTTTTATAGACTTTGAAGCAATTAAGCTTTCCTCTTGTTTCCTACATTGGACAAATGGATTTTCTTACATTCGAAAGTATCTGGAAAAAGAGAAAACTGGAAAAATACGAAGTCCTGAAAGAGATGTAAGTTTTGATATTGCAGTGAATGTGAGTCATTGTCAATCAGTGTTTCCAATATCTATTGTAACATTTTGTAGGGTCATACCTTGGGCTTTATGAATTGTTAAACCCCATGCCATACGAAGTGGTAGTTGCCTACGGGATCCCCTTGTTATAGGAGATATTGGAAAATAAGTAGGATTTAAAACATCCCATAAGGGTCATTTGTAATAGAGCAATTCAACAACAACAAATAATGGTAAGCTAGGAGTTTGTTCATTGGACTTGTAGACAATGTCAATGAATTTTCCAAGTGAGCCGTTAACAAGTCCTACTTGAACCCATAAATTAGCAGTTAACGTGACTTGTTGACCAATAGCAAGAAGGACCTTTAATGGCAACTGCTCGTCGTCAATGGATCCATGGCCATGTTTGTTCTTTTGTTCTGTGAAGCAATGTGCAATTGGCATATTAAGATGTTTCAACACGTGTTTATTGTGTAGTGCAACAGAGGTATTGGTGCGATATAAGTGGATAGATTGCTAAAAAGAGAAATTTTCAACATCTGAAAGGCATGAGCTTGTTCTTGTCATTATAAGTGCCTAGTATTCAACAATTGGTGTTCCATTTCGTAGGTTTAGCAAGAATTGTCGAAAGGCAGTTTAAGAAGGGCTATTTCCTTGTTGTCAAAAAATTGTTTCTAGCGTGATAAAAGTATCAAATGTACGCCACAAAGTTGTTCCAACGGGTCAGCCTGCATACATCGGGATGTCCTTTACAGGAGGCAATTGTCCAAAGTCACCAACAAGGATTATGGAACAACCACCAAATGGCATTGTATGTTTTGAGGGGAAATCCTGACGTAATCGTGCATCAATTTGAGTCAACATTTTTGGTCTGATAAAGCTCATTTCATCTATGAGAATATCGTGAATATGTCAGAGTTCTTCTTGAAGATTTGAAAGGGATTGGTCTTCAAGCGGTTGCATTTCACCAATGGGTATTCAAAGAGAAGAATGTATAGTAGATGCATGTATATTAAAAGTAGCAACACCAGTTGGAGCAAGGAGAAGAAGTGCGCAGCCACTTTGTTCACATGGAGTTTGTAGTGCAGACTTTAAGCAAGATATCAGGTAGGATTTTCCAATTTCTACAATACCTTGAATCACCATTTTCAGTGATGGAGTGGATGTAGTGTTTCTAAAATGAGAAATGACAACATCAGAGGCCATGTGTTGTGTGGGAGACAAGGAATCAGGTGAATTGAACAACGATAGGTTGTCTTCATGTAGCTACGTGGACAAGAGATTGAGGTCAATAAATGATGTTGTTGTATGATGCAAGTCATTGGTTATATTGTTATGTGTCCAATCGTGATTTTTGTCAAAATCACGATGTCTAAGCATTTCAAGATCATCAATTTGAATGTTGTTTCCTGGTCGCATTTGAGAGAGAAGTTCCCATTCATCCATGTTATTGGACAAGGGAAAGTTAATAGCATCGGAATTTGAATCATCAAATGAAGGTGTACAGGGTTCTTCTTGTGCACATTCAACATGCCAGATAGTATATGTGCCTCTAATCTATTGCCAATGAGAAATAATTTTAGAAGTTTTTGTTCCAATATTGTGAGGGATGGAACGAAAAGATTTGTATAGAAGAATTTCGCTCCAACAAAAAGATTCAAAATATGAAGAGTTAAAGGCAGGAATGGAAAGGAATTGTGGATAGACTCTAACAATTTTGTGATGCAAGTTTTGTTTCCATGGATTTTTTTTCCTATTAGCAGAGAAAGACCAAGAATGAACAGCTTCAAGTAGGGTTATATGTTTAAGAGCTAGTGGTATTTACATGTATGCAAATATAAAGGGCGGAGTTGGAGGGATGTTGTTAGTGCCATTACAAACACGTTGGAAGACACTTTGACTCACATTGAGTGAAAAGAAGTGACAGCTACAAAGAACAAGTGGGAGTTTTTGCATCATGCGACATGTCTCTTGTGCACTAATGTCTCGTTCTACAACTGTTTGGGCAAGCAATTGTTTGATTGGCTGAAGAATGGGACCGTCATTTGGTGTTGCATGTGCAAGGCAAGAGAGAATTGCATGGTAGCTTTCTGATTTTGGGTCTGCTTTTGATGCATACTTTGAGATGTATTTGAGGACAACATGTTTACAAAGAACAGGTTGGTAATCAACATTAGCCCTCCATATTGAAAGCATGATAGGGTTGTGAATATTGAGAAGAGAATCATTTCTTGCAGGATTGTATGTTTTACGTCCATTTGCATCAATGAATAATGAAGAAGCAACTTGGAGCTCATATGGAAAACCATAGCAATGTTTCACAAATGTTCCTTTTTTCGAAGGCAAGTTGATTCTGAGCATATAGTGTGTCCTTGAACAAAATTTAGAAGTTCTTCATAGTCAACTAAGTAGTTTGATGCAAATATGGATGGTGATGCAAGATTGCATGGATCATTTTCTATAGAATGGTGCAACCCAGAGGTTGACAAGTGAGTATCATGAGGATTCCAAGCTGTAACATGTGTCAAAAAAGAAATTGCAACTTCAACTGCAACAATATCTTCCCAATCTAAAGTGTCCATATTTAGTGCATCTCCCAACCAAATAAAACCATGAATGTGTGTCTATACTCTATGTTTCCATTCATACCTGCATCCAAAGAAAATGAATATATTAGAAATCAAAATGTATAAAGTGAAAA
>LPNX010464951.1:26342-83800 GCA_001517045.1 Pseudotsuga menziesii | reverse complement strand
AGAAAAAGCAGATGGGCGCCTAGGAGGCCAGGAATAAAGCAGATTTGATTCCTAAGGCTTTCCCAAGCGCTCCATGAGTCAATAATGGCAAGTTTGACCTATATGGATAGGCAATTGGCAACTTGCACATGGTGGGACTCATGGACTAGGCAAATAAGACAAAATAAATGAAATAATGTCTAAGTGGGTAAATACTATGGGTTGATTATTCTAACAAAATATGAAGAGAAAAATAAGAACGAAGAGATGGTAAAATACCTGCACCAAGAATATGTTATATGAAAACCTTTTTTAAGCACCTCTTGAAGGAACGTCTTGAATATATTGTGCATGTATTGTGATGTAATATGTGGATTTGATATGATGTTGTGAACTTTGCATTGGTAGTCTTGAGCTAAACCAGTAGAACGTGCAGCAGGCATCAGAGCATGCAAATTTGGCCATTTTGTATCAGCTGCACTAAGGGTAAAGAAGAAAGTTGGTGCACCTTGTTGATTGATCATATTAGTTAGTTCAACCCTACTTTTGTTCCAATATGAGTGTGTTCCATGTAATGAAGATCCAAACCTTGCGACCCTCTCACCAATTTTTTGATTAGGCATGTCTTGCAATTGGTTAACAAGTTCAAGTATTATCGGAGGTAGTGTATCTTAAAGATTACGTTTGAAAAAAACAGAGGTTGTAGCATTACTCTGATGATGCATAATTACATTGTATATGTAGTAGCGGAATAGAGGATGTTGCCCAAATATGTTGTCATGATAGTGAATTAGGTGAAGTGCATATTCATGCATATCAACCTCATGAATGCGTGGTTATTTAAGCATTGTTGCACCTGTGGGGAACAAAGTTGGAAAAGCCATGGAAAGAAGTCCTTATGTGTTGTACTAATCGATAGGTGAAATGCTTATAGGAGGCCAATCAATTGAAGGTGCTAGTGGAGTATTTGGTATATGTAGCAACTGTGTAATTTATTCAACTTCAGTTCTAGCATTAGGTTGTGTTGAAATAAATGAGGAGGATTCGATTTCATAGGGTTGAAATGAATTTGGTAGTTCAACTATAGAGAACAAGCTTTGATGATGAGATAATGTAATATCATTGCTATTAACATGTGGATCCAAGGTGAAATGTCCGTTGACACTAGAGGCAGTAAATATAATGCAACTAAGTTGACTTGTACATCCTTGTAGTATGGTTCATTTGCCATTTTGTATTCAAGGGAAGCAAGAACACATGTACAACTAACAAATAGTTCATATGGATTGTTTGTAGAGTTGCATTTACGAACAACAAGGATGTCAAGTTCTGATATTAAATGGGGCAGGCATTTGGCAATATTGGAAATGTCCTAGAGGAAGCAAATAATATGTCCAGAATATTTATATTGACCGCCATGAGCATGTGTAACTTGTAAAACTAGGTTAGCGCGACTAATCACCATTTCTTCAATGTGTGTAAGTGCTGCGAGTATAGGTGGTTGGATGCCTGGATCCATATTTTTTTCGAATGAGAAACGATGGCCCTTTTGTTCTAGAATACAATGAGAACAAGTATATGCATCATGGATTTTTTTGTTACAATACCAGGATAACATTCTTTGTAAATTGAGCAGACATGATGTTGAGGCCTGGAAAATCGTAGGTAACAATAGTAGGGATTCTCCCCAATAAGCGTTCCCAATTAGCTCGTTATTGTTTGGTATTGGGAATCCATCCAGTTTACGATCCGGCTACCGTAGATCAAGAAACGGTTAAAAAAATTTACCGGTTGCGGCCCGGTCCACCGTTTAGGTGTATTTTTTAGTTTTATATATTTATGTATGATGTGTAAGTCCCTAACTAAATGTAGATGATAGAGATAATGAAGAGTGTCACAATGTGATGTGCAGGTTCTTACCTCTCTCGCTTCTAAATGACAAACAAAGAAAACTAACTAAGACTAACTAACCTATCCCTAGGGAGAAATACTGTAATTAATGGTGATTAATGTATTATATAACATGCATTAAGAAAATTATAGATAACTATTAACATTTCTGAACACATGAATATCAATAGACAGATGAACAAAGAGATAACTCATTGCTAATTAATACATTCATCACTCAACTACGATTATGGAAATTTCACAAAAATAAACAGGAGCACATTCACAACATGAAAGAATTCATAAGTTAGAACTATCTCACAGTTCATGGAAACAAGCTAAAACAGAAACAGTTCACATCCAACCAGCCCATGGCAAACATTTGAAACTCCATAGTGCTTTCTCCAGCCGAAAAATATAACTCTTTATTATAAGATGAATTAGTTCTTCTTACAATAATCTTGCACAAGGATAGTCTAAAAAAAGGCGCCTTTCTACCTAAAACTTGCCCATATTTATAAAAAAAAGCAAAAAAAGCTTGGGCTTCCCCTCGTTGCCTTTTGGGCTTCCAACCTTTCTTTTACAAAAATTTTCCTTTTAGCTTGTGAACAAAAATAAATATAATATATTACATTATTCCAAAACATTCAACTAGGAGATCCCAGCTTGTTCGTTCATGAACTTTCTCCATACATTTTCCTCAACTGCTATATTCTCAAAACCAGAAGGTTTGAGAAATCTGATAGTGATTTCGTGCTGAGTAGCCTGGGTTTTTACACCCGCTATCCTGGAAGGAATCAAGCACAGCTGGTCTTCTAGCAAGTGAATACTCACACCTGCATGTGCTACTTCAGTCTTTAGTATCTTTTCATCCAACTCCTTGACTTGCTGGATGGCTTGTTCATCTTCGTTGCATCTGTCCTGTAAATGTTTCAAAAACATTTCATGTTGTGGCAGCGCCTCCAATCTCTTCGCAACGGAGGTCTAACACTGATTATAGGTTAGGAGCACTCTCCTACAAAATTAAGGATAGGCACTCTGTGTTTTCTTCACTGTCTTATTTAGTTCTTCTGCCGCATTACTGGCAAACTCAATCAACTCGTATTATTGCTTTATTGTCTCCTGCTCTTTGACAAATATATCTGCGGGAGATTCTTTGTTTTCTACTACCCCAGCCATCCTTCACCGTAGAGTTTCCAAAATATCCTGGGTTCTATCCAAAAAATATGAGGTTGTATCTACAATTTCTTCTAATCTGATGTCTACTTGTTGGACTTTAAATCTTTCTTCCGCTATCTACAGTTGTATTTGATAAATATTCTTTCTAAGTATAAGAGCATGCTTCTTTAAAGGTTCAATATCAACCTTCTACTCCATAGATGACTTCAGTGAAGATGGAAGTGAATTCTTTTGTTCCTTCAAGTTTGCTATTTTAGTCTCATATAGCTTAGCCTTCCCTTCTGCAGTGGTCTTCTGCTCTTCTAGCTCTGTCACTTTACTTTATAATCTGCTCTTTTCTTTATTCAGTTCTTCAACTGATAACTAAAGATGATTTTTCTCAGCCTCCAAACCCTGATATTTCAGCTATAGTTTTCCCAACTCTGCTGAGGTAGCCTGAGAATTTCTCTCTATATTTTCTACAGATACTACCAGAGAAAATTTATCTGCCTACAAGGTTTGACATTCTGCCTTTGATACTTTGACCTCATCGATCATGTCCTCATACTTTCTCTTCAGATACTGGCTTTCACCCCTTTCCTTCTTCAAAGTTTCTTTCAGCTGGGCCACCTTTTTCTGAGACTGCTCGAGGTCAGTCATGATCCTATCCACATTGCCTTTAGTGGCTAGAGTTAGAGATACCCCAGCCCTCGCTATTAATCGTGGATCCTTATGTGTACCGTGAACTGTTGTTTTGTCAGTTACTATCCTTCTTGATTTACCCCCAGTGTCAACCTTCTTTTCATCTCTTTTGACAATTCTCTTTTTCTCTTTGTCGTAAAATATAGTGTTAAAATCTGGTACCTCTTCTCCTTTCATAGGCATGAAAGGAATCAAATCAACCCCAGAAATAGAACCTTCTCCTACCACACTACCAGAAGGAACAACAGGCTCTAATGGATCAAAATCAGACTGCCCTTGTCCTTGATCGATAGGATCTTGTTCTTCTTGTATGTTTTCCCTCAATCCTTCATAGGCTTGTTATGTTTGTTGTTTTCCCTTTTGGTCATCTTCTAATCTGACACCCTCACTCTTTTCCCTCTTTTTTTGTGTCTCCTCTTCTTCCTTCCCTTTCTTTTCTTCTTTAATATTCTTTGCTGCTTCTTCAGCTACTCATTTCTTTTCTTCTTCTTCTGACCTCAACCAATTTCCTGCCTCTTCTACTAGTCTGCTAACCTCCTCTTCTCTCTTCTCGGCTTCTTCTTATTCTTGCCTTTTCAATTTCTCTGTAGCTTTGCCTTTACCACCCACGGTTGATATATTTTGCTTGAACCTTTTTCTTAGGGCTGTCATGTTCTTAGCATTGCCGAAAGTCTCCTCATATTTGTCCCAAAAATCGGTGTACTCAAAATGAACTCCAGCTTCTTTGCAGTAATTAACTACTTTGTCCTTGGAATCATTTCTATGGAAGTTCATTTCACCGAAGTGAAAGTATTCCAATTCTTTGATAAATTCTACTGCACTCTTCACCCTTGAAAATTTGTAACTTCCAACAAAAAAGGGCACTGCAGGATATACTGCCTTTTTCTCCTCAAAAAGGAAATTCCCTACTCCATTATATATATAACTGTCTAACAGCCTCTTTATGGAGTACATAATCAGTAACATATCTCAGGAGCAGAGAAGGGGTCCTTGAACCACCATACATTCTTACATATAAGCCATCCTCTGTTAAATAATAATTTATGTATTCTTGCATCGTCCTGAAAGCTTCTTCTGACATGCAATTGCATTCTTCCAAGAAAATCAGAGTGTATAAAGGCATGATAAAATTCTCACAAATCTCTTTATAATAGCTGTAATATCTGTGAGCCCAAAATAACTTGTAGGAATCATACACTGGAGCTCGGTGGTTATCCCAATGGCACTTTAGTGCAAGGAAAGACAGAGTGCATACAATGCAATCGATCAAAATAGAGCTCATGTAGAATTTTGATTTCTTTTGGGACACTCCTCCTAATGTTGCGCTTATGCAAGCTGACATGCTATTTGACACTATGTTTTCCCAGTTAAAAATGGTCCCTTGTGTAGCAACAAAGTAGATGACTGGTTATCCAACCCGTCTTAAAACTTTTCCCATTGGCTCTCCCAAAAATTATGTTCAGCATTTAAGCAATGAATTTATATGGGGCATGGAGAGTTGATGTCTCATATTCTCCAGAAGGTCTAGTCCTGAATTTTTTTCCCTGGATCATCATTTTATTTACTGTCTCTACCATGTCCAGACTTAGATCCTTTAACCAACTTTTAGTTAGATATGTTTGTGGTGTTGGTAGATTATATGCCATAAACACATAAGCAGGGATGTATGCAGCAAATCCTTGCTTCTCGGTATTTGCTAGGATCATTCTTGTTACATTTGCCCTGGGAAGAATCCAACCTATCACTTCTGAGCAAGGAAAAATCTCGGGCCTAGTAGCCACTTTCATAAGGGATGACCTTTCAATGTTAGCATATATTGGCATGTCTTCAAAACCAGCATCAGGGACACTTTGGCTTGAAATCGTTTGATACACTTCTCCCCACTTGTATTTTGGTTCAACCCTAGTAGAAGCTTTAGTGTCTTCATAAATGACTTCTACCCTGGTTATCACTTCTACTTCAGGTTCTTTTTTAGCCACTTGGGATTTCTTCTTTTGTTTTCTTGGCATATTCAGTGTCCTAAAAATCAACCTGTAACAATTATGCAACATGGTTTCAATCTAATTCATCCCTAGAAAGTAGTGAGAAATAATAAACATACAAATATTACCATTTCTTCGATATGCATACTAGAAACTAATGTCAACACCACAGTCCTTTCGAAAGAGATTTTAAACAAAGAAAACCTTCAAAATACTTCTACTCCCAAACCTACCCAAAAATTTGCTTGCTCAAACCCTAAACTCATCCAACTTCATAAAACCTATATGGGCACCTCGACTGAGGAAAAACTCACCCCACTGTTTGCTTCAACAACACTCTAAAACCCTAATCAGCTGTGCAGCCCTCCTGAATCCCACGAGAAACTACTACTGTAGGAGGCATGGTTTTCTAACACCAGGCTAAAAATGTAACAACCAAGAACGGGGTGGTGCAGACTACGAAATGCATGTCTACACCGTGCCCTAAACCCCCGTAATGTTATCCCAAATGTACTCATAACGCACAGTAGTGGACAGACTAAAACTCACTGGCCGAAAAGAAAATCTCATAGCGAACGGGATGAAACCCTAGTAAAAGGATAAAAACCACCACAAGAAAGCCACAAAATGCAAAAGAAACCTAACCCCACTGTTGAAACCTAACCCTATCCACCTAGCGGTTAAACATTAACAAAACCAAGAAAACCAAAACCATGACTAGATCCTATCTGGCAACGACGATACAGGCAATCTGGACGAGAACACCTTCCATGGGCGCAGAGGAGGACGAATGGAAACTTGACAGCTACGTAATCAACAGGACGGATGGCTTCTACGATGAAAATGACAAGTAACAAACCCAAAGCGATGTTATATAGAAATTGACCGAGGCAGAGAACTAACGACAGGAAAACCTTTTAACCACCGTCGGGAGACCAACTCCGAAGGAAAACCGCAGTGTCGGCTACTGATCACTCTATTCACCCGGTGATCACTTGGGAAAGAAATAGCAGAAATCGGAGGCACTAGTGTCATTGGTATCAAAGGAACCAATGCTAAGTTTCAAATCAACTCACAACTAACCTCTCGCAACATCAGGTAGGAAACAAACTAAAAATTTTGGTTTGATCCATAAAACCAACCCGACAGCAAAATTTCCCACTTGATCGATTATCGAAAAAAGAAAGACGAAGGGACGTTTTATTCATCAGAGATGATTGATACTAGGAAACTGGAACCTCGGCAAACCAACTCCGAGAATATAGACCAACTTAATCTCGAGGCAACGACTTAGATCTTGGAAAAGTTATTGATAAAATCCATTATAAATCTAGTGGATTGTTCCTCCGCAACATCAGAAGACTAGTCAATTAAGAATCTGATATCGGAAAGCTAGTTGATTGAGCATCCGATACAGACATGCAAAATGGCTAAGTTTTTTCAGGAAATTTATGATCCCAGGTAAAACCTTGGCAAAAATAAAACATTCCTAGGCCATTTTGAAGCTAGAACAAATAAGGGGGGACCCTAAAAATAAATAAATAAATGGGGAAAAGTTGCAGCTGCAACAATTGGTGACTACCTGGTGGACACAAATCTCTGAACAACTTATTCTTTGATAAAACGGACTGTTTTGATGATACCATTTTACTATATTTCTTCAAGATATCTGGATTCCTAAATTCAATATTTATGCACTTTAATCATTGATGATAGTCCAAGTTTAAGAAGGGGAACCAGGATTTCAAATTCTGGATAACTCTTCTGGGGGCGAGAATATGAGTTTTATTTTACCTCTACCTTTGGGTAGTTTCTAACTTAGACACCACAGGATCGTAACATATGGTAAACAGATATATTCGTTTGTTCCTCATTCCCATGCCAATTTTCACTTTTTGTGCTTTTGGACTTTTTTCCTTTTTGAGCCCTTCTGGTTTCCTTCTTTCTGAATTTTAATTCAGGCTCCTCTATCCATAGTGTCCTTTTGTGTGAGATATATTTCAAATTTTAACTCACGAATAGAGAAGAACTCTGGCAATCTTATTCATACTGATGTGGTTCCAGCATGTGTTTTGATGCATGTTGTTTATAGGATACTTTGACTTTTGTTAACCTTTTGGCTTTCAATTTATGGCATGGGATCATTTTAATATAATACATTATTTACCTTGCTTCCTTTCCATGGGTCTATTGCTGTTACCCCCTAGAACAACTTTTTTTAATGTGATATGAATGGAGCCTCAAAATAGTACTCTATACTTTTCTATCCTAAGTTATTTCACAGGGATTAAATAGGACTTCAATGTGTTCATAACCATTTAGACAATCTGCTAATCTTGAAGAAATTTTTAAACATTGTATGAGTCAATAGTAGGCAGTCTTGTGATCAAAGATTTCACTTTATCCAAAACTCTGATGAACTCCATACAACCAAAATTCATGTTGATTTATTGAAACATAAGTAAACAAAAATTTACAATCAATCAAACTCTAAGCAAGTGAAAGCAAACAACTAAAGCTAATCTAAAGTAAGCAACAAATCAAATCATTTATTTATGTACAAGAAAACAAAAATAAAAAAACCATCAAGAAAAATAAGGCTTGAGAACTAAACCATTTACTCGTAATTTATCCTCCCACCCCTGTAAGTCTTGTAACTTGTAAGTCGAGGGGCCTAGCTTCACCATAATCTGAAAATGGCCTATCCATAGCTGTTGAAACTTAGTGTGTTTTCCCTTCTCATCATGTGGGTGATCCCACTTAAGAACCAGATCACCTACTTCGAATTCTTTGTTCCCGACTTTATGTTTGTCAAACCATCGCTTCACCATTTCTTGTTGATGTTTAAACATTTCATGGGATTTGGACCTAGACTCTTCTAACTTCAACAGATTATAAATTCAGATTTGCAGAATTTCATTATCAGTACCCCTAGACTCTTGGGCTAGTATGGAAGATGGAAATAGAATATTAGGAGGGAGGACAGCTTCTTTCCCATAAACAAGAGTGTAAGGTGACACACCTAAGGAATTCTTGGGTGTGACTCTATCAGCCCAGAGTGCATTAGGTAAAGCTAGATGCCAGCTCCTTTGATTTTCTATAACTATTTTCTTTAAAATTCTAATCAAATTTTTGTTTGTAGATTCTGCCAAACCATTTCCTTGTGGGTAATAATTTGCAGAATAGTGCAACTTAATTCCCCTTTCATTATCAAATGCAGTTAATCTAATAGAAGAAAAAAAAGAAGCATTGTCAAAAACCAGGGAAATTGGAACCCCAAACCTAGTCATAATATGGTTCTGCAAGAAATCCATAACTGCATCTTCGTTTACTTTTCATAACGGAATATACTCAACCCATCTGGTGAAATAATCAGTTGTCGTCAGAATGTACTTATGTTGTAATGAGGAATTCATATTTATTTCTTCGGTAATGTTGATTCCCCATTGTTCAAATGGTTCTGAGATAATCATTGGTTTCAATCGTCCTGCTGCTTTCGCTTGTCTCCCACCGCTTCTTTGGCAAGTATCACACTTTCTAACATGATCATGAGCATCTCTAAACAATGTTGGCCAATAATATCCAGCTTTGAGAATCTTATGTGCTATTGTGTCTCCAGAAAAGTGACCTCGAGTAGGTCCATCATGTAATTCTGCTACGACCTTCTTTGCATCCTCTTATTCCAAGCATATGAGAAAGACTCCATCATAGTACTTTCTGAAAAGCACTCCATCAATAATATGATATAAAACTGATTTCAGACATAATGCTCTTCTTTTCTTGGGACCCCAATGCTCTGGAAAATATCCATCTTGAAGATAATGGACTAGATCCCTATACCAGGAGTTTGGAGCTATCAATAGAGGACATACATCCACCATATGTAATTCAACTTCATTATCCCAGTTATGATCTTCATTGTTTTGACTTTCATCCATTAGTTTACACAGTCCTTGTCCTTTAACTATGGCTACTGGCTTGAACTCAATATTGTATTCTTGTAAAGCAGTCACCCATATGCCTCTCTTTTCTCCCAATTCTTTTTGCACAAAAAGAGATCGTATTGATGGGTGTGGAACTATTACTTTGGTGCGATTCTTAAGTATATATGGCCTGAATTGCTTTACCACCTTAAAAACTATGTAAGCTTGTTTTTCAACTGTGGGATAGTTCAATTCATCCCCTTCTAGACCAGTGCTCATAAATTATATGGGGTACTCATCTCCCCCATCTTCTTTCTGTGTAAGCACAGCTGCTAATGAATCATCGGAAGCAAAAGTGTACAGAATAAAATCCTTTTCAAAATTTGGGCTTTTGAGTGATGGTGCATGAGCAACAGATGTTTTTATCTTGCTGAATGCATTCTTCTCCACATCAATCCATTTGAATTGCACACTCTGTTTAACCATTTTCTACAAAGGTTTAACGATTTGAGCAAAGTCTGGTATAAACCTTCGCACAAAGTTGATTCTCCACATAAAATATTGCATAATTTTTTTATTATGGGGTAAAGGGATCTGCTCTATGGCTCTAATCCTCTTCGGGTCTATGGAGATCCCTTTTTTAGAAATGACATGACCCAGTAGCTTTCCTTCTGTGACTGCAAACACACATTTCTTAGGATTTAATGAAATGCCATATTTTCGGCAATGCTCAAAAATGTGTTTCAAATGAAATGCATGCTCTTCTCTCTTCTTTGAAAATATTGTAACATCATCTAGATAAACCACAACACTACGGCCAATCAGACCGCAGAAAGCTATATCCATAGCCCTCTGGAACGTTGCTCCAGCATTGATAAGTCCAAAGGGAATCCTCATGTACGCAAAAGTTCCCCACTTGGTTCTGAAAGTGGTCTTGAGCCTGTCCTCTTCTGCTACTAATACTTGATTGTAACCGGAAAATCCATCCAATAGAGAGAACAATTCAGAACCTGATACCATTTGTAGTATTTGTTCCATGGGTGGGATAAGATAATTATATTTATATGATGCACGATTAAGGATTTTGAAATCTACTCAAAGTCTAATCTCACGAGAATTTTTCTGTACTGGTACCAAATTAGAGACCCGTTCTAAATGTCTGACTTTAAATATGATTTTAGCATCTGGCATCTTTTTCACTTCGCCTTGAATTAGTGGTTCAAGCTTTGGATGCATTTTTCTCAGAGGCTGTTGATAAGGTTTGACTCCAACCTTGATTCGAATCACATGTTGTATGATTTTAGTGTCATACGTCTTTAGGTTTTTGTAAGTCCAAGCAAATACATCCTTTTATTGTCTGAATAAGTTGATGAATTTACTCCTCTCACCGGCTAAACAACACTTCCCCAAATTCACATATTTGGGTTCATCTTCAGTCCCTAAATTTATCAGGTCGAATTGTAAACATGAGCTATGAGTCTTGACATTCGCTGGATTTCTAAACTTGTTGTCTAAATCAAACATCTGTTCCAAGGTTCTAAGTCCTTTTGGAATGAAATTTTCGTACTTTAATTCCACTTGGTGTTCTTCGTCATCTATTATTGCTCCTTTGAAAGTATCGTCATTCATTAAACATTCCAAGATTTGTTGATCATTGTAAAAAACCCTTATATTTGTGATGTTATCTAGAACAGATGGCCTAAAAACCAATTCAATAGAGCATCTAATATTCGAAGGTACTAATCTTGTAGCTGAGGTAGCTAAGAAATCAGCTATTGCATTCTTTAATCTAGGAATTGATACAATATTGAATGCATGAAAATTTATCAGTAAATCCCAAACTTCATTTTGGTAAGCTTTCAAATGGGGTGAAATGCAGTGTATTTTGTTTCTAATTTATTTAACAACGATTTCAGAATCTCCATATACTTTCAGATTTTTTACTTTCAATTCTATTGTTTTTTTAAGTCCTTGAACTAGTGCTTCATATTCGGCTATGTTATTTATGCATTTGAATTCTAACCTAAATGAAAGAAAATATTTATTTTTTCCTAGATCAATGAGGACACAGCCAACTCCTGATCCTTCCAATGTTTTAGAACCATTGAAATAAAGAATCCAAAAACTTTCTACTCCTACTGAATTTGAATCGCTAACTACATCTGAAACTAAATCTACTATGTTACAATCAAACTCATCAGCCCATGAAAAAAGGAGATCGGGCTGGATATTAAGTACACTACTGGCTTCTTCAGCTTGGTAATTTCCCGGTTCTAGTTCAATCAAATAGTTACCCAACACAGATTTTACCGGTTCATTTTTTCCTTCTAACTGAGTCACATTATATTTCATTTGGGGCTCTCTTAACACTTTTATCTAATTTTGACATCCCTTAAAAGGAAACCACAAATGTAACCAATCTGATGCAAAATATCCTTCTAACCTTGCTGACCAATCCTGGCTCAAAACCAAACCATAAGCATCCGGGATGTCTGCTACGACAATGTCTATGTACTAACATACCCTCTCATCTGCGGATAAACGAATCAGAACATCCTCCATTTCTCCTATTACTTTTACTGTTGTTCTGTCTAATTGAAAAAATTTCCCAGTAGTTGGTTTAGGTTGACCATTGATTTGTTTGCAAACTGAAAGTGGCATGACATTAACTGATGCTCCTAAGTCCACTAAAAAGTTATGCACATTATAGTTGAAAATATCAAAGGTTAGAATAAATGTTGGAGTTTTATACTTAGATTTTCCTCCTAAACTCACCTCACCAATCTCTTCCTCAGGTTGGTTGTCAAGGGGAGGCTCCTTCTCGGGTGTCTCAAGTGCTTTTAAAATATTCTCCTTTTGCTGAGGTAAATTTCACATTTCAAACAATGATATATTTGCTTTATCCTTTTTAATGTCTTCCACAACATCATATCCCATCTCATTTTCCTTGAGATTATTCTTGACATCTTCGGTTTTACTTTTAGTAGGCTTTACAAGTGTATTGATTTTCTTAGGATCCTGACTTGAAATGACAAACTCATGTATGTTAACAGTTGAAGTGTTGTTCTTTATCTTCTTCATGTTTTCTTGAAGTTTCTTAATCTTTGGAAGTATTGAGTTATCTTATTTTAATGGATTCTGACTTCTTGTTGTTACATTAGTCTCTGGTGTTTCTTCTTTGTCAGGGAAATCTTCATCTTCCAAGTTGAACATAGATCCACAATCCCATACAACCAAGGTATCTTCGTCTTGTGTTTCTGTAGGTTCATGATCTTTCCCTTTCTCCTCCTCAGTTTCTGTCAGCTTGGAATCCAATAATTGGTTCATTACTAATGTCATAGAATTAATCCATTGTGGGAAATTCTTCTTAGAATGAGGTTGCTGATGGAAAGTGCAAAAATTATCCATTCCTACATCGGTCAAATTCATTGCTGAAGGACTGTGTGGAGGAGGTTTAGGGTGACTGTTGTCTTCTTTTTTTTATAATAAGGCTTGTATTGTTTATGAGCCTCCTTTTCTTTTTCTAAATCAATCACTCGGTTTGATAACTTCTGCATCATCTTCACCATCCCATCTAACTCCTGTGATCGTTCATCCTTAGGTTTAGTTAATAATAGGGGCTTTTTGTTTCCATGAGTTATTTCATCTCATTGCGTAGGATAGTGCTCTATACTCTCCAATTCTTCCTCTACCTTTTCAGCTTCCTCATAAGTCTCTACCAGAGTGGGTCTAATCGATCTTTTGGCAAACATGGCCAGATCAGGTCCAAGGGCTGAGGTATAGTACTCGATCAAAGCATGCTACGATGGTTTGTCAGTTGCACTGAAGTTATTAAGGTAAGCAGCAAACCTTTGAGTAAAATTATGCACCCTCTCTTTTTTTTCCTTCTTTAGAGCAATCAACCCTTTCATTAAAGCTACGTGAGTTTTCTGGATTTTGTACTTGCTTTTGAATAGTCTTTCAAAAATATTCCAATTTGTGATTGAATTTGTGGGTAAGGCAAAGTACCATGAAGCTGCTTTTCCTTTCAGGGTATGAGGAAACAATCTGCAGACTACATCTTCATGTTCGGTTGCTCGTAGTCCCTCTAAAGCCAAATAAAAACTCTGCAAATGATCATCCACGGGAATTCCTTCACTTTGTTCAAACTTGGGTAACATTTTGTCAAAACTCTGAGGCAAATCATGCAATGGAGGTGTCAGGTTTAAAGGAGATCTAGCTCTCCAAGTAGGCTGTGGAGGTGGTTGATTGGCATTTACATTAGCCATGATTCTGAGTGGAGTATGAGGTGGGTACTGAACAAGGGTCTGAAAAGGTGAACAGTGAAGGGAATCTGGTCTCAATTGATCCAAAGGTTGGTCAAATTCTTGTAAGGTTGTTTCTACCAATTCTTCAAGATCTTCTACCAACACTGAGTCGTCCAATTAAGGACGGTCCTTCTTCTGATACTCTCTTCTAGGTAGAACAGATATTATAGGTAACCCTCCAATCTTTTTTGCATATGCCCTGGTAATCCTCCTTAAATCATCATCCACTTCATTATCAATGGGATAAAGATAACCCTTTCCCTTTTCTTCGGGAGTAGACTTCTAGGGAAAAATAGTTTCAAAACTGTCATCAGTGGAGTAATCTCGAGAAAATAAATTTCCTCAGCCAGCCATGCACTGTTGGCCCTCCTTCTAGTGCCAAAACTGTTGAGGCCTAGAAAATCGCATGTAACAATAGTAGGGATTCTCCCTAATAAACGTTCCCAATTAGCTCGTTATTGTTTGGTATGGGGAATCCATCCGGTTTACGGTCCGGCTACCGTAGGTCAAGTAACAGTTAAAATGTTTTACCGGTTGCAGCCCGGTCCACCATTTAGGTGTATTTTTTAGTTTTTTATATTTATGTATGATGTGCAAGTGCCTAACTAAATGCAGATGATAGAGATAACAAGGAGTGTCATAATGTGATGCGCAGGTTTTTATCTCTCGTCTTACCTCTCTTGCTTCTAAATCACAAACAAAGAAAACTAACTAAGACTAACTAACCTATCCCTAGGGAGAAATACTGTAATTAATGATGAGTAATGTATTGTATAACATGCATTAAGAAAATTACAGATAGCTGTTAACATTTCTGAACACTGAATATCAATAGACTGATGAACAAAGAGATAGCTCATTGTTAATTAAAACATTCATTACTCAACTACGATTGTGGAAATTTCACAGAAATAAACAGGAGCACATTCACAACATGAAAGAATTCATAAGTTAGAACGATCTCACAATTCATGGAAACAAGCTGAAACAGAAATAGTTCACATCCAACCAACCCATGGCAAACATTTGAAACTCCACAGTGCTTTCTCCAGCTAAAAAATATAACTCTTTATTATAATATGAATTAATTCTTCTTACAATAATCTTGCACAAGGATAGTCTAAAAAATGGCCCCTTTCTACCTAAAACTTGCCCATATTTATACAAAAAGCAAAAAACCCTTGCGCTGCCCCTCGTTGCCTTTTGGGCTTCAAACCTTTCTTTTACAAAAATTTGTCTTTTAGCTTGTGAAAAAAAAATATAATATATTACCTTATTCCAAAACATTCAACTAGGAGGGCCCAGCTTGTTCGTTCATGAGCTTTCTCCATACATTTGCCTCAGCTGCTATATTCTGAAAACCAGAAGGTTCGAGAAATATGATAGTGATTTCATGCTGAGCAGCCTGGGTTTTTACACCCGCTATCCTCGTAGGAATCAAGCACAGTTGGTCTTCTAGCAAGTGAATACTCATAGTTGCATGTGCTACTTCAGTCTTTAGTATCTTTTCATCCAAATCCTTGACTTGCTGGATGGCTTGTTCATCTTCATTGCATCTGTCCTGTAAATGTTTCAAAAACATTTCATGTTATGGAAGTGCCTCCAATCTCTTTGCGCGGAGGTCTGACATAGATTATAGGTTAGGAGCACTCTCCTACAAAATTCAGCACAGGCACTCTGTGTTTTCTTCACTATCTTCTTTAATTCTTCTATTGCGTTACTGGCAAACTCAATCAGCTCGTATTCTTACTTTATTGTCTCTTGATCTTTGACAAATATATCTGTAGGAGATTCTTTGTTTTCTTCTACCCAAGCCATCCTTCCCGCAGAGTTTCCAAAATATCCTAGGTTCTATCCAAAAACTATGAGGCTGTATCTATAACTTCTTCTAATCTGATGTTTATTTGTTGGACTTTAAATCTTTCTTCCGCTATCTGCAGTTGTATTTGTTGAATCTTCTTTCTAAGCATAAGAGAATGCTTCTTTAAAGGTTCACTATCAGCCTTCTGCTCCATAGCTGACTTCAGTGAAGCTGCAAGTGAATTCTTTTGTTCCTCTAAGGCTGCTATTTGAGTCTCATATAGCTTATCCTTCCCTTCTGTGGTGGTCTTCTGCTCTTCTAGCTCTGTCACTTTAATTTCTAATATTCTCTTTTCTTTATTCAGTTCTTCAATTGATAACTAAAGATGATTTTTCTCAGCCTCCAAACTCTAATATTTTAGCTGTAGTTTTCCCAACTCTACTGAGGTAGCCTAAGAATTCCTCTCTATATTTTCTGCAGATACTACCAGAGCATCTTTATCTGCCTGCAAGGTTTGACATTCTGCCTTTGAAACTTTGACCTCACCGATCATGTCCTCATACTTTCTCTTCAGATTCTGGCTTTCACCCCTTTCTTTCTTCAAAGTTTCTTTCAGCTTGGCCACCTTTTTCTGAGAATGCTCGAGGTCAGTCATGATCCTATCCACATTGTCTTCAGTGGCTATGGTTAGATATACCCCATCCCTCGTTATTAATTATGGATGCTTATGTGTACCGTGAACTACTGTTTTGTCAGTTACCATCCTTCCTGGTTTACCCCCAGTGTCCACCTTATTTTCAATTCTTTTGAAAATTCTCTTTTTCTCTTTATCATAAAATATAGTGTTAAAATCTGGTACCTCTTCTCCTTCCGTAGGCATGAAAGGAATCAAATCAACCCCAGAAATTAAACCTTCTCCTACCACACTACCAAAAGGAACAATAGTCTCTAATGGATCAAAAACAGACTACCCTTATCCTTGATCGATAGGATCATGTTCTTTTTGTATATTTTCCCTCAATCCTTCATCGGCTTGTTCTATTGGTTGTTTTCCCTTTGGGGCATCTTCTAATATGACACCCTCGCTCTCTGCCCTCTTTTTCTGTGTCTCCTATTCTTCCTTCCTTTTATTTTCTTCTTCAAGCTTCTTTGTTGCTTCTTCAGTTGCTCGTTTCGTTTCTTCTTCTTCTGACCTCAGCCAGTTTTCTACCTCTTCTACTAGTCTGCTAGCCTCCTCTTCTCTCTTCTTGGCTTCTTCTTCTTCTTACCTTTTCAATTTCTCCGCGGCTTTGCCTTTACCACCCACAATTGATATCTTTTGCTTGAACCTTTTTCTTAGGGTTGTCATGTTCTTAGCATTGCGGAA
The DNA here is from genome assembly GCA_001517045.1 of Pseudotsuga menziesii. Classification (NCBI taxonomy): domain Eukaryota; kingdom Viridiplantae; phylum Streptophyta; class Pinopsida; order Pinales; family Pinaceae; genus Pseudotsuga; species Pseudotsuga menziesii. Next base: position 66,692 of record LPNX010464951.1, on the reverse strand, counting down.
ATTCTCCTCATCTTTGTCCCAAAAATCGGTGTACTCAAAATGAACTCTAGCTTCTTTGCAATAATTAGCTACTTTGTCCTTGGAATCATTTCTGTGGAAGTTCATTTCACCGAAGTGAAAGTATTCCAATTCTTTGATAAATTCTACTGCATTCTTCACTCTTGAAAATTTGTAACTTCCAACAAAAAAGGGCACTGCCGGATATACTACCTTTTAGTGTTCAAAAAAGAAATTCCCTACTCCATCTATATATAATTGTCTAACAGCCTCTTTATGGAGTACATAATCAAAAACATATCTCGGGAGCAGAGAAGGGGCCCTTGAACCGCCATACATTCTTACATATAAGCCATTCTATGTTAAATAATAATTTATGTATTCTTGCATCACCTTGAAAGCTTCTTCTGACATGCAATTGCATTCTTCCAAGAAAATCAGAGTGTATTAAGGCATGATAAAATTATCACATATCTCTTTATAATAGTTGTAATATATGTGAGCCCAAAATAACTTGTAGGAAGCATATACTGGAGCTCAGTCCTTATCCCAATGGAACTTTAGTGCAGGGAAAGACTGAGCGCATAGAATGCAATCGATAAAAATAGAGCTCATGTAGAATTCTGATTTCTTTTGGGGCACTCCTCCCAATGATGCGCTTATGCAAGATAACAGACTATTTGACACTATGTTTGCCCAGTTAAAAATGGTCCCTTGTGTAGCAACAAAGTAGATGACTGGTATCCAACCCATCTTAAAAATTTTCCCATTGGCTCTCCCAAAAATGGTGTTCATCATTAACGCAATGAATATACATGGGGCACGAAGAGTTGATGTCTCATATTCTCCAGAAGGTCTAGTCCTGAATTTTTTTCCCTGTATCATCATTTTCTTTACTGTCTCTACCATGTCCAGACTCAGATCCTTTAACCAACTTTCAGTTAGATAAGTCTGTGGTGTTGGTAGATTATATTCCATAGAGACATAAGCAGGACTGTATGCAGCATATCCTTCCTTCTCGATATTTGCTAGGATCGTTATTGTTACATCTGCCTTGGGAAGAATCCAACCTATCACTTCCGAGCAAGGAAGAAGCTCAGGCCTAGTAGCCACTTTCATAAGGGTTGACCTTTCAATGTTAACATATATTGGCATGTCTTCAAAACCAACATCAGGGACACTTTGGCTTGAAATCATTCTATACACTTCTCCCCACTTGTATTATGGTTCAACCCTAGGAGTAGCTTTAGTGTCTTCATAAATGACTTCTACCCTGGTTATCACTTCCACTTCAGGTTCTTCTTCAGCCACTTGGGCTTTATTCTTCTATTTTCTTGGCATATTGTTGTGTTGAAAATCAACCTGTAACAATTATGCAACATGGTTTCAGTCTAATTCATCCCTAGCAAGTAGTGAGAAATAATAAATATACAAATATTACCATTTCTTCGATATGCATACTAGAAACTAATGTCAACACCACAGTCCTTCCGAAAGAGATTTTAAACAAAGAAAACCTTCAAAATACTTCTGCTCCCCAAAACTGCCCAAAAATCTGCTTGCTCAAACCCTAAACTCCTCCAACTTCATAAAACCTATATGGGCACCTCGACTAAGGAAAAACTCACCCCTCCATTTGCTTCAACAACACTCTAAAACCTTAATCAACTGCACGACCCTCCTGAATCCCACGGGAAACTACTGCTATAGGAGGCATGGTTTTCTAACCCCAAGCTAAAAATGTAACAACCAAGAACATGGTGGTGCAGACAATGAAACACTTGTCTACACCATGCCATAAACCCCCTCAATGCTATCCCAGATTCACTCATAATGCACAGTAGCGGACAGACTGAAACTCACTAGCCAAAAAAGAAACGCTCACATCCAACTTGATGAAACCCTAGTAAAAGGATAAAAATCTCACAAGAAAGCCACAAAATGCAAAAGAAACCCCACGGTTGAAACCTAACCCAATCCACCTGGCGGTTAAACATTAACAAAACCAAGAAAACCAAAATCGTGAATAGATCCTACCTGGCAACGACGATACAGGCAACCTGGACAAGAACACCTTCCGCAGGTGCAGAAGAGGATGAATGGAAAGTTGACAGCTGCGTAATCAACATGACAGACGGCTTCTACGATGAAAATGACAAGTAACAAACCCAAAGCGACGTTATATAGACCTTGACTGGGGCAAAGAACTAGCGGCAGGAAAACCTTTTAACCATCGCCGGGAGACCAACTCCGAAGGAAAACCGTAGTGTCGACTGCTGATCACTTTATTCACCCGGTGATCACTTGGGAAATAAATACCGGAAATCGGAGGCACTAGTGTCATTGGTATCGGAGGCACCAATACTAAGTTTCTGATCAACTCACAACTAACCTCTCGCAACGTCGGGCGGGAAACAGGCTAAAAACTCCAGTTCGATCCGTAAAACCAACCCGACAGCAAAATTTCACACTTCATCGGTTATCAGAAAAATAAAAACGAAGGGATGTCTGATTCATCAAATATGCTTGATACTAGGAAACCAAAACCTCGACAAACAACCTCCGAGAAGATAGACCAACTTAATCCCGAGGCAATGACTTCTATCTCGACAAAGTTTGCGATAAAACCCATCGAAAAGCTAGTGGACTGTTCCTTTGCAACATCGGATGACTAGTTAACTAAGCATCTGATATCAGAAAGCTAGTTGATTGAGCATCTGATACAGACATGCAAAAAGACTAAGTTTTTTCAAAAAATTTATGAGCCCAGAGCAAACCTTGGCAAAAATAAAACATTCCTAGGCCAGTTTGAAGCTAAAACAAACAAGGGGGGGGCCTAAAAATAAAATAAAAATTGTGGAATAGTTGCAGCTGCAACACATGCATATCACGCAGTTGGTCCATTTTTTTATGAAATCATTGATGTGCATCATCGAGGCAGGTGCTTGATGGATTTAGCATAGATGGTCGAAGCGAAGGTCTATTGAAAGGTTCAATAAGAGAAACTAGACAATACATATCCACAGATGGCCGTGCAGCTTTGTAAAGAAGACATTGTCTCTTGTTGTTTTTATCTATGTTCTCTGCATATACAATTCTTCTTCGTGCATTGTCTTGTTCATTTCCATGAGTTGGCATAATGCCTACAAAAAAATCGTAAAATTGTTAACTGCAAATTTTATTGGTATAAAACAAAAGACAAAAAGAAAATATTAACTCATTGCATGTAGGTAACCAAGAATAAATAAATAATAACCAAATCAAGGATAATGTAATTTACATGAGATCAATTGTAATTTTCTCAAAATTTTGTGTATCGAAAATCGAGAAGCCAACAAATTATTTCAACAGAAATAGGAGTGTACGAGTGTTTGGTTTCCGACATTTTCTCTAGTTTCTAGTTTCCCATATTCGATAATGGGAAATTGGAAATAGAAAATCAGCAATCTTTAAGGAAAACAAAATGTTGGGCTGAGTATAGACTTATTCAAAACGGATGAAGTAGAGCTTCACAGTGTAGCAGAGAATTCTGCTAAGCATCTAGAGGCATTCGAAACTGAATTTATGGAGTATACAAGTTATGTCGACACAGTTACAATAAAAAGCGAGAATTTTGATCAAGTGAAAACAGTGATGATGTGAAAAAATTGGTTGAAAAACTTCATTGTCATCAGTTAGCATAATGCCTACAACAAAATCGTAAAATTGTTAACTGCAAAGTTTATGGATATAAAGCAAAAGACAAAAAGAAACTATTAACTCAATTGTAACTATCTGGGAATATTTTATACAGACACGAGGTTGAAATAATTTATTTGCTTCTCGATTTTCAATATCCGAAATGTTAGCACTCCAGGAAACTCTTCTAGGTTGTAGCTCGAACATGCCTAGTAACTTAACTATATCTTAATGATTCACTCAAATGGATCAAGTCAAATGACTAAATAAAACCTCACTCACTCAATACATTCATAAACACAACCAGATTGACAAGGCTTTTAACTATCACTGTTCAGAGAGTTGTAAATAAATGAATGTACGAAGAACACTTAATTTACTAGCAGAAACATACACACAAAGTATATATGAATGGCCAGATAAACCAATTAAAGTACTTGTAAATTCTAGTTTATGGATGTATTGACAAGTTGACACTTATCAAACATCAGACAAACAGAATTAACATGAATTTGACATTCAGGTGCAAGCATAGAATAGACAAGAAGATGAAAATCTGAACAAGTAATGCCAAAAGAAGCTTGTATTACTGATCTGAAAATGAGGAGCTTGAGCTTACAATATGTGAAAAATTCTCTAAAGTTTAACCCTTTGTTTTACAGAAGTCATAGGATTTATAGATTTTACAAAATTATTCTGGATCCTAAAAAACTGGATCAAATTTGCTAAAAATAGACAATAAAAAACAGTTGCTAGAAAATAGGAAAAGATCCTAATTTGATGGTCAATCTCCATATCTCAAAAGATCTTCCTGATCTTCGAAATCTTTGAAAGTTGCAGTAGAAACTGAAGGAGAACTTGAAATTGCCATTTGGAAGACAAGTCACCTTTTACCAAAGTAGGCAGGAAGCCTTATCACCTCTATCTTTGCTGGAAAAAACTGAAACAGAACTCTAATCTTGATGCCTTTAGTCTTTGTCTATCATTATAAATCATCCTTGAAACGTTTGGACCATAGAATCTTGGATCTAGGAAAAATAATATCTCTCTTCCATGTCTGCACTTTCGGTGGCTAGCAGAGGCAAAATTTGATCCTATTAGCTACCAAAATCTCTATTTTCAGTGGATAATGAACAGTTGAAGTGTTCGCCTAAGCCACCGAAAAGCCTGTTTTAACAGCCAATTAAAATTGCAGCAATCACGTTTTACCTTAATGTTTTAAAGCTTCAATGTTGTTCTTCTGGTGTCTTTGCAACTTGAATAGGGTCTGGGATGGCAATAGAATCACAGGCTACCTCTGGATCATAAAGATTAATGGATACCTCTGCTAGGGTTTCCAGCTTATGATATGCTTGAGACTAAGGGTTTGAATACTTTGTCTGCAATTTTGACAGCCTGATTTTTCTGTAGAGCTTAGTGTTGTCCTTCATCAACCTGAGATTTCTTTCTTCGAGCTTAGTATACTTCTCTTTTAGTTCTTGAAGAGAGTCATATAATTCAGTATTTCTTTTAGTTAACCTTTCATTGCTTCTTTTAATTCCCCTTTCAAGAACTTCTAATTCATACATCTGCCTTAGCAGCTGGTTGATTTTCTCAGATCTGGGTTCCTTTGGCTTGCTATATGAAGCCTCTGCAACTTTTCAACTTTGATAATTCTTTGGTGTTGGCGAGGGAAGATCCTCATGCCTTGTTGCAACTTGGTTTTTTGGTTCAGCTCCTTGCTCTTCTTCATCCTCAGAATCAGTGTATGGCAGGTTGAGGACATTTTTGTCTTGTGTAGAAGCTTCTTCTTTCTCTGTCTTCTTACTGAAATCTAGATTCCTTTTGGCCTTCTTATTCTTAGAAGATGGAGAGGTTTGATCAAATGCAATTGGAGAGATGGCTCTCCTCTTCCTCTTTCCACTTCTAGGAGTGGAAGACTTCTTTGAAGAATACCTCTTTTTATCCTTTAGTTGTAGCTCTGTTTTAAATTCATTCCAGAACAGGAAGTCTGCCTAGGCAATGTTCCTCCTTTGCAGCAGCTCAGAAACAATTAGCTTAATCAAGCCATGATGAGATAATCTACTTGCAATTTTGGTTGGCTTGGCTTTCACTTGATGAGCCATCTTAGTCAAGCATTTGTAGAGGTAAAAAGGCAAATTCAAGGGGATCCTGCCAGTGAAGTGATTCATTAATTTAAAATGATAGATCATCACCCTATTGTATCTACCCTCACAGGTTATGTAGACAAAAATTGACTTCAACAGGTGCTGCCATTTCTCCTTGAGATAGGATGTAGGAATGCTCTTCTTCCATACAATACTTCTATGCTCAGGTTTTAGGTAGCATCTAAATTCCACGTTCTTTGTAACTGTGGTGTTAAACCAATTTTCTCCAGTCCTTGGAAGCTCTCTCACTTCAGCTATAAGATCTTCATCCACCTGGAATTCTTCCTTGCAGATTACTATTTTTCTGCCATCAAATGTGAGATCAAAAGCTTATGCTACTTGCTGATGAGATACTTTGATTTTTTCACAAAACCTATAACAACCTGCATCTTTGAATAGTTGACATACCTCTGGGTGTGATTCCAAGTAACAGATATCACCAAGCTCTTTCCTTAGGGTAGGTCCTCCTCTCTTCATTTTCTGAACGGTTTCTCTGCACCTGCGATTTGAAAATTCAAACTTTGGGGAAGGTAACATAGTGCGGGATTAGAGAAATTTGGCTTAGTGAAAAAAAACACTAGAAATGAGGAATGAATCAAGGGCATGTCCTGATTTTGAGGGATATAGTTTAGCAATTGAGATTTGAAAAAAGGAATGGTTTAACTGATGAGACCCGTAAACTAGAAAGTGCAAGGAACATGATCATATGAACTGGAATTACAATACTCATAGTAATTAGATCATAGATATGGGACATGTGTAGGGTAAAAAGGGTTTGGGATTGGATAAATAACATCAACTGATAATAATATCTTAAACACCTCTTACCAAACTATAATCAACCACTTCTCTTGTATTTTCAACGGCTAATGGACAATGATTTCGCTTCCATCCTGACGGTTCCTATGTATGAAGGATGTGTTGACTGCTTCAACCTTCCTATGATTTCGGTGGATAAAATAGCCCCAAATTTTATGTTTAAGCTACCGAAAGCTAGGCTTTTTAGTGGCTAATGAATAGTTGAAATGTTTTCCTAAGCCACCAAAACCCGAGCTTTGATTTTCTTGAAGAAAAACAAATTCTAATGTGTTTCAGACTTCATTACATACCCAAATATTTCACAATGAGCCTTAAAATTTTCAAAAATGTTTTTTGACTTCCTATCACTACATGAAATAAATTGTCTAATTTATGTGAGGAGATAACATCTAGCTCCTACTCAGGGATGGAATCCTCCTTGTGAGGTTCCAAGAACGACAGATCAAATGCCTTTCCTGTAAAACAAAAATCAAACCTATCTTCTAGTGTTCCATTGGGCATGGAGTTATTTTGTAAAAAACAAAAAACAAAAATAATATTTACAATGACAATGTAACATCCCTGACCCTCTGACCGGCGAAGAGGACGCTACCAAACAAACAAAAACCTATGGGAAAATAGCCCCATGAAGATGAACATACATATAATGCTGATATAAAATGCTTAGAACATAAAACATGCTAAGATGCATAAAACATACAAGGATGCATAGTTACTCAACATACAGCGGAAGCAAACATATACATTCCAGCATCAACATGTTCATCATTATGATTCTTTAGACATTAGACAGTAAATGTAAAAGCAGAAGTAAAATGGACAAGAACACTTTTCTTATAAATATCTCATTCCGCAACCAGCTACGTCGTTGCAATGTTCCACCCAACCATAGGCCAGCGTGCTCATCAATCTCTTAGCAACACTGCCACCCCCGAGCTGGGCATGATTCCCCAAGGTATAAGGGTCAAGCAGGCTTACACATAGCCAAGGTTACACAAAACAACCAAGTCAACACAGTTGGGTTTTTCAAGCAGTCAAGGAACTAAGAAAGGCTAAATGCTAAGCTGGTGGTCTCAATGGATAGCTAAGGATGCCTATATCAGAGCTAACCTGACTTCTAAGACATCCACACACCCAACACCAAGAATCAGTCCTTTCTCTACTTCGCAGTCCCTCAGGCCCTGACTTCCCTTTCCAATACTCTTCAAGGGTTGTGGAGAAGAAAGCCAGCAATCTAATTCTATCTGAGTGGCTTCCAACACTAGGTTTTTCAAGCATACCCAGCCTCTAATCCTCCTCTAAACAGTCCAAAGACCAACCACTGCATACCCACAGTAAAACAAGCAGTTCACAGCTTTGTGAGGAGATAAAGACAACTGGGTGACAACCCCAAATGACAAGGTGAACACCGCTCAGGTCAAGCAGGATGATTCAGAGTTGTTCTTAGACCTAGCGTGGCCAAAAAAACTCAGCAGCAACCCCACAAGATACTTGCACATGCAGCAACCAATACCAGGGGAAAATCAGCAACCCAAACCCATAATGAAACAACAGGAACTTTACACAGTCTGCAAATGGGTAAGAAGATAGAATCCCAGCATGGACAGGGGAAAACAAAAACACGGGCCACAATCAGCATATTACACGGCTACAATCGGCAAGGAGACATACACCTACCACCGAAACCGGTATGGAACACACAGGCACATAGCCCCGAGAGTGAATGGCTCCTGCACCCGAAAATCCTGAGTGACAGCCACAATTTCTCTCACTCCCTACATGAGGAAAACCAATGCAGAATTCTTGTGCGTGAAAAGGTGAGAGAGAACGACTCCCCTATGTGTGGATGAACAAATGATAGGAACTCCCCCAAAAGGTGTGCGCATGAGGAAGCAAAACCTCCTTGCGTTTCCAAGAGCAAGACAAAAATTGTGAGTGGAAGAGTGGGAGAGTGGTGACCGTTCCTCTACCCTCTGCATGAGTAAGAGTGAGCTTGCTGGTGGAGTGTACATGGGGTAAATACTGGCAGTCCTTCCACCCACCACTCCCCAGCCATAACTGCTCCCAACTAATCAAACAGCAGAAGTTTAGTGGGTGGTCGACACATGGCAAACCCCCAATGGCTACCACGGTTTAGACAACCCCCCCCCCCTTAACCTTAGGAATCATGCCCTTTTCATTTAACGTTGCACCGTCGTAGTGGGCTATGGGTTTATTTTAATTAATGTGCATATTTACATGATGCCAAAACTATAGTGTGTCGGATAGCACGATATACCATCGGCAATGATCCCTATTGCCGAGACATACACAACCAAATCGATGGTGGGGCTTTTGCCTCTAGCTCCACACCATGATTAATTACAAAATATACATCATGTACATTTAATGCAAACAAGGTCAAAACAGGGACATTACAATCCCCTCCCCCTTGGAATAAAACCATCCTCGGTGTTCCAATACATAGGAATACATATACAATTGCACATTCAAAATTTCAAAATTTTCAAATCTGTCCCATGTTCAATTATTTACTTTGAACTTTCAGGGCTAAGCCCCTCGGCTTCCATGAGCTTCTCCTATTGGTTCTCATCTTTTGGATTATCCCCAAGTCTAGGAAATTTGTGGCTGCTACCCTCTTTATGTTCCCTCGTTGGGCAATCCCGGCGTAAATGATGTCCTCCGCATTTCCAACATTTCGTTGGCTACTTCATCTTTACCTGCTAAATTTTCTCTGAGTCTTCATGCCTGGACCGTTTCTTAACAGATCGCTTGGAAGAATGTCCCATCATTGATCCACTTTCCTTGCCTTTATGGATTGCCCCCAGAAGGCTTTTTAACTCCTTTCGCAAACCAATAGAGTCTTGCGAAATCTGGTAGTTCATCTCATTCTGCCTTTTCTATATCTTGAGTATCTCTCCAAGATTTTCTTGGGTCCTGGTAATCATTTGAAGGAGACTTCCAGCCAAGTCCAACAACTTTTGGTCTGCTGCCATGATCAATGTGCACCACTAGATTTCACCTTTCTCACCTGTGAAATGCATCATTGAAATTTTGTCATACCAAGCATAATATAGGCATTAAAATCAGTCAATTAATTGCCCAATTGGCATGACAGTCCAAGTCTCGTCAAGGAGACTTTCATATTTCTCATGCCTTCCCAACAGGCACATGAGCTCATTCATGTCCATTTGTGGGCAGGGAATTAAACATTCCAGCATTCATAATTTATTTTAAGCAAATACACACATTCTATTTTCAGTCATACATGCATTCAACAGTATTTTGTTTTCACAATGCATATATATATCAAAAAGGCAAGAAAGAGTAGCAAGAGTTTTTCCCCTCTTTGTTTTGTTCCATCCTAGAACCCACACCACCACTGTGGTTTTCATGCTCTCAGCCTCTTTCACTTCACCATGAATGCTGGACCAATCCCTCTTGGTCATGACACTTAGTGTCTCCGGTCTATTTCAGACCTCTCAACCATGGAGCCTCCCCACATGGTTTTTCTCGGCTGCTAGGACCTTCACAGTATCACTAGCACCTTTTTCATTACTACTCAATCTGAGCTCTTCAGGACGTTGACATGTCCACATGCACCCCTAGGATGCTTTCGTAGTCCCTGCTTCCAGCGATACCTATATTCAAACATTGAATAGATTCACATGTTTAGTTTATTCCCATCGGTTTTTACCTCTTAAACAAGAGCTTAAAACATCATAACAAAATCATATACACATGTATATTCATAAGCAAGAATTGCAAAATAATCCAATACTTATCTGTATTATGCATTTCCTCTCTGGTCCACAGGATCCTGCTTCGCTTTGCAAGCCTTGGGATTTCCTATGGACTTGGATGTTAGGTCAGTACGCAGGTTGCTTCACAACATCCTTTTATATATATCAGGCACAGTCAAGCCAACCTTTAGTTGGGTTTATCAGACCGTCAACAAATCGCCTGCACTTATATCAACAATAAACGTATGTCAACAATTCACAGGAATGGGTAAATTCTTGGTTTATTTTACTCATGTGGTAATCATCTTGATTATCTTAGGGGATGGGAACTCCCAATATACTTGGAGGTACGAGGAGTATGTCCAAAACCATTAACTTATGCGGCTCCCTAGTAGGAATATGTGGGCTAGTTTGAGTCTCTGAGACTAGTTCAACACTACACCAACAAGGGTGTAGCCTAATGCCGTCTTGAGGTCACTACCCAGTTGTTCTCGCTTCCTTTGTGTATTTTTCCACCGCAACGACTTAATTCAAGGTGTTGGATTTTCACCTGGGGATATTAATTTCGGGAGTGGAAACTAATTAAGCTAGTCACCTAAATCCCTTTCTGATACTACCAACTAATCAGACGAAGCTGCAGTGGAAGTAGAGGATACAGGGATGAAGGCCTTGTAAATTTTTAAAACTTTTAGAACAAGTTTTCTGATTTAGAAAAAGGTAAAACCCAGGAGTCTCCTTCTAGATTCAGTACTTGGGCGGGCCTTATCCATGAACCTGTACTTGGGAAAGCGAGGGGGTTTATTTTAACTTAGCAGTGCATAACAAAATTGGTTTTTAATTACTACACTGCTCAAATATTTTCCCTTATGGTACTTCGGTATAGCGCAGTGGGTAAGTACTCAGATTACTTTTGCAAAAAAAAACTTAAACAAAGCATGAAATGGTATTGGTGTATTGACATAGTAATTGGATTTTTCTTAGTTTTCAAATGATTGGAAAATGTATCTGGTTTAAATTATAAATTCCATGATTACTTGAAAATTAATAATTTATTTGGACCTTTTAGTTTGTTATTAGTTTCTTTATGTTAGATATCAGACATAAATTCTTTAAAACTAGTGTAAATTTTTAATTATTTAAAAAGTTGTCGAAAACGAATAAGACTATACTTTTATTTATGATTCAATCATTTCATTTTTTTTAATTGAAAGATTGGAGTAATTTGAATTCATTAGTTTTATCCAATGCTACCATGCTATGATTTATTTCATTCATTTGGAGCTCTATTGTTTCTGGTAACTTTATTTATTTTGGGATCATGTTGTTATTTTACAGTGGTTATATGGAAATTTGAATGGTAATTGTAGTTTTTTTTTTCATTTGGACCTCTATTGTTTCTGGTAACTGTATTTATTTTGGGATCATGGTGTTATTTCTTTCCAGTGGTTATATGGAAATATGAATGGTAATTGTAGTTTTTTTTTATCTCATTCATTGTATTCTTGGTAGTTGTAGTTTCTTGGGATCATGGTGTTATTTTATAGTGGTTATATGGGAAATTAGAATGGTAATTGTAGGTTTTTTTTCATTTGGACCTCTATTGTCCCTGGTAACTGTATTTATTTTGGGATCATGGTGTTATTTTTTTCCAGTGGTTATATGGAAATCTGAATGTGTTGATGCCTAGAAATTCACAAGCAACAACAACAAGGGATTCTCCCCAGTCAGCGTTCCCAACTAGCCCGTGACTCTTTGGTATAGGGAATCCGTCCGGTTTGCGGTCCAGCTACCGTAGGTCAAGTAACAAAAACAAAAGGTTTTACCGGTTGCGGCCCGGTCCACCGTATATTTTTGTATTTTTTACTTAAAGTATGAAATGCAAGTGCCTAATTAACAATGCAGGGTGATGAAGGATGCAAGGAGTAGTCACAATGTGATGCGCAAGTTCTTACCTCTCATCTTAGAGCTCACAAACATCTAAATCACATATGCAGCAAGAAAGTAAAACTCACTACCTATCTATCTATCTATCTATCTATCCCTGGGGAGAAAAATTATAACTTATTTATGAGTAATGTGTATTGTACATGCATTATATAAAGACGAATTATAGATAGCTGATACTCCTTCCTACAACACATGAATTATTAGAAATATTTAGACAATCAGATAGCCAATTGTTTATGAACAGCATGCATTACTCCTGGTGGTAAATCCACAGAATGAACCAAGAAACATTCAAACAAGAACATAGGCTCTAAGAGTTAGAACAATCTCACGGTTTATAAACAAAATCTAGAAAAACAAAATAGTTCATCTTTCCGCACTCCACAGCATAACATTTGAAAGTCCCACCAATATTTCTCCAATAGGCAAACAATAATTCTTTATTGCAAAAAAAAGTAGTTCTTCTTACAATATCGCTTTTCATGTCTAACTGGGAAAAAGCCCCTATTCCTTCTAAGCCTTCTACATTTATCAAAAAGGGTGAGACTGTTGGGCTGCCCAAAGTAACCTTTGGGCTTCCCAACTCTTCACCTCCAATGTTTCACTTTTCTCAAATGTTTTTACAAAATTGTTACAAATTACAAAAGTGACCAAAGGAGGATAGGCGGTCTTCTTATGCTCAAACAAAAAGCTCCCTATTCCATCCAGGAAGACTTGCCTGACGGCCTCCTTATGGATGATGTAGTCCATGGCGTATTGGGGTAATAAGGAGGGCACTCTGGAACCCTCGAACATTTTGAAGTAAAGGCCATCCTCGGTCAAATAATACTATGCATATTCTTCAATCATTTGTAGTGCCTCTTCTGACATGCAGTTACCTTCCTTCAGAAAAATGAGGTTGTACAATGGCATGATGAAGTGTTCACAGACTTCTCGGTAATGACTGTGGTACCTATGTTCTGACAGTGGCTTATATGCAGAATACACCGGCATCCTTTCTCTATCCCAGATACACCGTAGTCCAGGGAAAGGCTGATTGCACAATATACAGTCGACAAGTATGGAACTCATGTAGAATTCAAACCTCTTTTGGGATACTCCTCCCAGGGCTGAGGCCAAGCAGGCAGATAAACTGTTTGATACTATGTTGGCCCAGTTGAAAATGGTCCCCTGGGTTGCAACATAAAAAATAATGGGCATCCATTCCAATTTGAAGAACCTGCCACGAGTTCTTCCAAAAATCCGGTTAAGGAATAAAGCTATGAACCTATATGGGGTCCTTAAGCTTGCTGTATCATATTCACCTGTTGGCCTGGTCCTGAAATGTTTTCTAGGGAACAGCATTCTTTTAAGAGTCTCAACCAGGTCCATTCTAATGTTGTTCAGCCAATCATCAGATACAAACACTTGTGCTTCGGACAGGTGGTATGCCAGGGCTACATATCCTGGGCTATAGGCAGCATAGCCCTATTTGTCAACGTTCTCCAAGATCATCGTTGTTACATCTGCCAAGGGAAAAATCCAATCAATTACTTCAAAGCATGGGAATAGCTCTAGTCTTGTAGCGATATTCATCAGCGAAGATCTCTCAATGTTGGCATATATGCTTTCTTCCTCCAAGCCCATATCGGGCACTTCCCTGCGGGTGATTAACCTATATATTTCCCCCCATTGGTATTCAGGTTCAACACCAGATATACACTTGGTGTCCTCATATATGTACTCAATCTTGGTGACAACTTCCACTTCTGGGTCCTCTTCAACCACATGGGTCTTCTTCTTCTGTCACTTCGACATCTTGAATTCAGAATCTTCTTGTTATACATGAAATTGTAAACATTAAGACATTCCCGACTACGTTGCAAACATTGGGACAACAAGGTGCAGTGTTTAACTTCATCTATGTTTAGCATGACGGAAATAGTTACATGAAGAAAAATGTGCAAGCTAACACTGCTTTCTAATATCAAAACAACTCTAACAATAAAATCGAGCGGGAAGCAAATCTACATAAAAATGAAGCAAAATCGGGCTATTCACGGGTGCCATGATCACGGTGATGCATGGGAATGACAGTGGAAAATATTCGAGCTTTTTAGCGGTGCTTCAACAAAATACTACCCATGCGATTCTGACCAATAAAACTACATGCAGTGACATATCCTCTTCCACCGGCTTGGGGTTCAAAACTGAGCGCGAATGGGGTCGCGCGAAACCGCGTAGATAAAAAATGGCTGGGGTTTGATGAAGCGGGTAGCACGAAAACAAAGGGGGAGAGGGAAACCATTTCAAGTGCCACAGGAAGGCCATGAAAGCCTCCCCCTGCAAAAACATCATCACACAATGAATAATGGTGCAGACAGCGTAACGGCCATCTGCACCAAACCCCCATTACTAAGCGCAGGGTCGCATAACAAATGACTATGGTAAAAACTACTCAGTGGGTCAAAAATCCCCCCCCATTTTCCGCGGATAGTAACGCCACAAAATCCCCAATATATAGGCATGTAACTTAACGGGGCAAGGGAAAACGGCTGCAAGAAAAACTCAACCGTAGAAAACAACCAAAAGCTTGAACAGAATGGGATAAGCAACGAGGGGCCTACCTGGAAACGCTGCGTAGACGGTGGGAAGAAAAGCGGTCAAGCTTCCACAGTTGAGCCACCTGGATGCAGATACCGACAACGGGGTCCTTCGCTAGCTCAAAAGAACGACAATGCGTGATAATGACAAAGCACGACAGTTGAAAAATAATAGAATAATGAACAAGCCCGACCCCATTCATATATATACAAAAGTAAGCGGTGGGGAAAAATTAAAAGATAGGATGGTGGAGAAAAATGGGTCCGACGTCGAAATCCTAACTCCTTCCGCAACGTCGGGTGGCCAAACCATTACTCCATCCACAGGGATAATCGAGAGAGAAACAATAACGCGTCGGATCTTTAAAACATCGGAACAGAAGTGAAACGAGAGCCGCAATGGTGGATATCTAAAGGACAAGTCATTTCGACATAGGTACATTCTTTATCGGAGGAGAAAAACACTAACTGACCGGAAGGATAATGCTTTTTGTATCCGCAACGGCGGAAGAACAAAGGACATCACGCCTCACCAATAAGGTCTGAATCAGAAGAGAAAATAGCTAAAGGCTCGGAAAGGTAATGCATTTGGAAGCCGCAACGGCGGAAAACCCAAGGCTTAAAGAGCGGCGAGAACAACAACGCGGGGTTTGAACAATCAAAGCGATGATCGGGAGAGTTCAGAGTTTACCGGATGCAACGGAAAAGAAATAAATAACAACATGTTCAGATTCAAAACCAAAAACTCAGCTGATTGAGGGAAAAGTATCGGAGAAAACATCGAAGCCAAGACCTGTCAATCTTCCGCAAAGGCGGGAGCACCAACCAAATAAACTTCCGATTCAAACATGCTAAAAACGCATTTAAAAGTAGCGATAAAGTTTGAACAAACAGTGGATTGTTTCAAGCGTTAGAGGAAGAATCAAACAAGTGATAGATCAATCCAAGCATTAGAAAATCATTCTGAAAAAATCATTAGATCAAATCAAAGAAGAAAATCAAACTGATTCAAGCAAAAGGAGGGTCCTGAAATTTTTTGAAATTTTGGGAAAATGTTGCAGCTGCAACAATTGGTGACTACCTGATGAACCCCAGATTTTTTACTTAACTTCTTCCCAGTGCAAGACTATCTGGATGAAAAGTTGAAATCCTCTAGCTGCTTGTATTCCTAAGATGGCCAAATTATGCATTTAAATCATTAAGAAGCAGTTCATTCATTGGGAAAGGTAACATCAGAAATATTTGCAAGTTTGAATAACTCTTTTGAGGCCAAATAAGTGAGATTCATTTTACCCTTATCCTTAGGTAGCTTCAGGCTTGGACACCACAGGATTGTAACATGTAGTAAACATCATTATCCCTTTGTTCCTCATTCCCATGCCAACTGCACTTTTGTGCCTTTTGAACTTTAGTTCTTGTGAGTCCTCCATTTGCCTTTATTTTTTAATTTTATTCAGGCTCCTCTATCCATAGTGTCCTTTTGTGTGAGAGAAGAATTGACTTTTCATCTCATGAACAGAGAGGAACTTTTGGAAATTTGAGATTCATGCTTTTGATAGTTTGCTTTGATGTGTATTGTTTCTTTCAGGAGTTTTGACTCTTGATAGCTTTTAGCTTTTCTGAAATCATGGCATGGGATCATTTATATATGATATACTATTTACTTAGCTTTCCTTTCATGGGTCCTTTGCTGTCACTCCCTTGGACATTTTAGATGTGGAATGGATGGAGCCTCGCAATAGTATTCCAGACCTCTTAATTCTGAGTCATTTACAGGGGTTAAGTAGAACTTTGAGGAATGCATGGCCAATAGGAACATTGCTACTAGAAGACATTTTATATTTCAAAAGCACAGTCTTTTACTCCATATTTCAGTTAACTAAGAACCCTGATGTTTCCATTGCAACCAAAGTTTTCCTCTTTATTCAAAACCAAAAGAACTGATAACAAAGCATTTAAAACAAAAGAAAACATCATCAAATAAATAAATCAAAAGGAGACAGCATTAAAGCGTTAAAGAAAAACAACTCAATTTATTTATGTACAAAACAAAAACAAAAAGGAAGAAAAATGTGTGCCCGCCCTTAAATTTTTATTTTTTTTTTATTTTTTATTTTTTTTTGAATCCAACGAGTTGAAGGGCTAGGCTGTAGTGTGGGTCAAAAATATATCCATGGTCTAAGTGTACCATTTTTGAAATCGAAACCATGTCCACTAGTCTACAGTCATCTTTATCAACCTGAGGAAGTTGAAGGAGCTCACGCTGAGTGTCAATTCTAGAACTGGCCTTTCCTGAGGTATGATGCTTTAGCTTAAGCTCGGTTAGATAATTTCCCAGGACAAAATCAGCAGATTCATTACCTTCTCCTAGCTTAGTGACAATGTGCTTCATGTAAGGTTCTCTCAAAATTTTAATCTGATTTGGGGTACCCTTGAGAGGTAACAATAAATGAGACCAATATGAAGCAAAATAACCTTTTAATCTGGCAGACCAATCTCGGTTGAGAATAAGCCCATATCCACTCGGTATGTCAGCCACCATAATGTCAATAAATTGACATATCTTGTTATTTGGAGAAAAGCGAATGTGAACATTTTTCATTTCTCCCACTACTTTGACACCTGAGCTATCTAATTGCACTACTTCCCATGCTGTGGACTCTGGCTGTCCATTAATATTTTTGCAAACCTGAAGTGGCATAACATTCACCGCTAATCCAGAGTCTACCAAGCAATTATGCACATTATGATTCAGCATTTCTAGGGTCAAAAGAAAAGGCAGGGTTTCAGCTTTTTCTTCCCAACCTGGTTCTATGTCTTCTTCTCCTGGTTGGTTTTGAGTGGGTATATCCTCTTTAGGATCCTCAATTTCTTCATTCTTTCCTTGATCAACACCTGCCTGTTCTTCCACAAGTTTGACAGGCTCACTGATTGGCTCAGTTTCCTGGTTGACATTGGTGACTTTAGGTGTTTTATCTTTAATATTTACATCAATCTGTCTCTTAACTGTCTCTTGCAATTTTTTAATCTTCGAAATTATTGCATTGTCTTTAATTGCTAGGTCCGTATCTTTTATTGCTGTTGGTGTGCATTCAGATTTAAAAGCATTCTCTTCTATGTTGAAAAGCGAGCTACCATTCCATAAGAACATGGTATCATCATCTTGTTTCTCTATGGTCTGGTTTTTCTCTTCTTCCTTACCACTGTCTTTAGTCAATTTAGAGTCCAGCAGCTTATTCATCACCAATGTCATCGAATTTAACCATTGGGGACACTTCTTTTTAGAATGAGGTTGTTGGTGAAAAGTGCAGAAATTATCCCCCCCTACTTTTGTTATGTTCATTGATGGTAAATTCGGTGGAGGTATTTTCCATTGGTTGCTATCCTCTCTTTTTGGGTAGTAGGGTTTGTAAGTTCTCTGAACTTCCCTCTCTTTCTCCAGATCTATTATTCGGTTGTATAATTTCTAAATCATTTTCAGCATTCCCTGATAATCATGTGATTGTTCATCTTTAGGTTTAGACAGTAATAAGGCTCTTCTCCTGGTAGTTTTCTCTTCAGGTAGATTGGGATAATCTTCTACACTTTCCTTTTCAGCCTCTACCCTTTCTACTTCTTCATAAGTCTCTACCAACGTGGGTCATGCTTTCATTTTGGCAAACATAGCTAATTCAGGTCCTAGGGCAGAGGTGAAATATTCAATTAAGACCTTGTCAGAGGGTCTGTCAGATTCAGAAAATTTCTTTAGGTATGTTGAAAATATTTGAGTGAAACTATGTACCTTCTCATTCTTCTCTTTTCTTAACAAACCAAGACCTTTCATTAGTGAGGCATGTGTCTTTTGGGCTGAGTACTTACTTCTGAAATTCCTTTTGAAGGTGTCCCAATCAGGAATAGAGTTTGCAGGAAAAATGAAATACCAGGATGTTGCTGCCCCTTTAAGGGTATCCGGGAATAATCGACAGACAACATCTTTGTACTCCCCAGCCCTTAACCCTTCTACTGCTAAATAGAAACTTTGCAAGTGGTCATCTACAGCAGTCTTTTTATCAGGATCAAACTTAGGCAGCAGCTTATCAAAAGCTTGAGGTAGGTTATGCAACAGAGGTGTGAGGTTCAAAGGTGATCTAGCTCTCCAAGCTGGTAGAGGGTTGGGATGATTTACATTTACACCAGCCATGAGAAAGGTGAACGAACAAGAGTCTGACAAATCGTAAGATGAAACTGGGCTTACTTGCTTCAAAGGTAGAACCAAAATCTGTGAGGGCTTGGGTCAGGTCAAAAGCTTTCAAATATCTGCTGGTGGGGTAATCTTGGGAAAATAGGTTTCCACGGCCAGCCATACACTAGCGGCCCTCCTTCTAGCTCCAGAAACTGTTGATGCCTGGAAATTCACAGGCAACAACAGCAAGGGATTCTCCCCAGTCATCGTTCCCAACTAGCCCGTGACTATTTGGTATAGGGAATCCGTCTAGTTTGCGGTCCGGCTACCGTAGGTCAAGTAACAAAAACAAAAGGTTTTACCGGTTGCGGCCTAGTCCACCGTATATTTTTGTATTTTTTACTTAAAGTATGAAATGCAAGTGCCTAATTAACAATGCAAGGTGATGAAGGATGCAAGGAGCAGTCACAACATGATGCGCAGGTTCTTACCTCTCATCTTAGAGCTCACAAACATCTAAATCACATATGCAGCAAGAAAGTAAAACTCACTACCTATCTATCTATCTATCTATCTATCCCCAGGGAGCAAAATTATAACTTATTTATGAGTAATGTGTATTGTACATGCATTATATAAAGAGGAATTACAGATAGTTGATACTCCTTCCTACAACACATCAATGATTAGAAATATTTAGAAAATCAGATATCCAATTGTTTATGAACAACATACATTACTCCTGGTGGTAAATCCATAGAATGAACCAGAAAACATTCAAACAAGAACATAGGCTCTAAGAGTTAGAATGATCTCACGGTTTATGGACAAAAGCTAGAAAAACAAAATAGTTCATCTTTCCGCAATCCACAGCATAACATTTGAAAGTCCCACCAATATTTCTCCAACAGGCAAACAATAATTCTTTATTGCAAAAAAAAGTAGTTCTTCTTACAATATCGCTTTTCATGTCTAACTAGGAAAAAGACCCTATTCCTTCTAAGCCTTCTACATTTATACAAAAAGGGCGAGACTGTTGGGCTGCCCAAAGTAACCTTTGGGCTTCCCAACTCTTCACCTCCAATGTTTCACTTTTCTCAAATGTTTTTACAAAATCGTTACAAATTACAAACGTGACCAATCATTTACGAGGAGGGTCCCACTTGGGTGTCCATAAACTTCTTCCACGCCAAAGCTTCAGAGGCGATGCCTTCAAAGGCACAAGGTTCCAGAAACTGAATGTTGATCTCAAACTTCGCAGCCTGGTTCTTTATAGCCTCAATTATGGCTGTGCTCAACCGAAGCTGATCCTCCAAAAGCTACACACTGATGGTTGAATGATCTACTTCACTCCTTAAGATCTGATCATCCAAGGCTTTAATATGTTGTACTTTCACTTCCTCCTCCTAATATCTCTTCTGCAACATCTCCACAAATGAGTTGTGGTCCAGAAAAACATCAAGCCTCTGTTCAGCCTCTATTTGGCACCGATTGTAGGTAATAAGGAGCCTCCTGAAAAACTCTGCGCATGCTCCTTTCGTATTTTTAACAACCTTTTTGAAATCCTCTATGATATTTATAGCAAACTCCAGTAAGTCATAATCCCACTTGAGGGCCTATTTATCCTTCGATGGCAGCTCTGCTGGAGTTTCTTCATTATTCTCCAGCCTTGCCATTCTTGCAGTCAGGACTTCAAGGATGTCCTGAGATCTATCAACAAAGTAAGAGGATCAGGTTTCCAGGATTTCTTCTAATCAGCCATATACCTGCAGAACTTTGCATCTCTCCTCTTCTATGGCAGTCTACAGCTGTAGCATCTTGGCCTTTTGTGCCAGCACATGCTCCTTGAAGGGTTGTAGATTGACTTGCTGCTCTTTTGTTGCCTCTAAAGTGGTTGTTAGAGAAGAGATCTGCTCTTGAAGCTTCACTTCTTGTTCTTGAGCTTGCTTCTCACTTGCTTCCAAATTGGTCTTTTGCATCTCTAAGTCTTCTATTTTTCCCAGCAGCTACTCCTTCTCCGTCCTTATCTCTTGATACTCCTGCTGCACTCTCTCCAGACTTTCTTGTGTAGTTTCCCTAGCTTGTTTCTCTGCTTGGAGGAGCTGCAGTTCATCCTTTGAATACCTTATCTCTTTTTTCATGTCCTCATATTTCCTCTTTAGCTTATTGCTTTCCTCTCTCTCTTTTCTCAATGTGTCTTTCAATTGAGCCGAGGACTTCTTGGATTGCTCCAAGTCTGTCATAATATTGTCCACATTGTCTTCCGAGGCTTGAATCAATGCAGCCCTGGCTCTAATGGTGAATCTTGGATCTCGGTCTGTTCCAAACACAACGGGCGTATCCGTTATCATTTTCTCGGGCAGACCTCCAGTTTCAACCTTCCTTTCCATTCTCTTCACTATCCTCTTCGTCTCCTTGTCATAGAAAACAATGTTAAAATCAAGTATTTCTTCCCCTTTCTTCTATACAAAGGGGACCAGCTTTAGTGTAGGGACCACAGACTGTCCTAGTGTGCTAGCAATTGGTACTTCTGGGTCCTGAACCTCAGGGTTCCCCATGTCCTGGGTCTGTCCTCCAGCGGTGTCAGAGGCTGACTATTCTATCTCTGTCTGTGTCAGCTTTAGCCTCTCTATTTCTTGCTTCTGTAGCTCCTCATCAAGCTTCTTTTTTCTTTCTTCTTCTTCTTTTCTCATGTCTTGTTTTTCCTTTTGGGATGCTTCTTGGGCAGCTTTTCTTTTTTCTTCTTCTTCTCCCTGCATCTTCCTGTGCCAACCTTTGGGCATCTTCAATTCTCTTTCTGGATTCTTCATTAGCTTTGGCTTGTTCATCTGCTCCCTTCCCACCTTTTGTGGTAATCTTCTTCTTGAACCTTCTCCTTAAGGATGTTAGATTCAACGCACTGCAGAAGACATATTCTTCCCTATCCCAATGGTGGGTGTATTCAAAATGTACGTTGTTTTCCTTGCAATGTTCAGCTACTTTACCGCGGGAGTCATTTCGATGGAATGGCATCTCGCCAAAATGAAACCTTTCTAATTCTTCTACAAACTCATCAACTTTTTTCACTCTGGTAAACCTGTAACTTCCTAACTTGAAGGGCAAAGGAGGATAGGCGGTCTTCTTATGCTCAAATAGAAAGCTCCCTATTCCATCTAGGAAGACTTGCCTGACGGCCTCCTTATGGATGATGTAGTCTGTGACGTATTGGGGTAATAAGGAGGGCGCTCTAGAACCCCCAAACATTCTGAAGTAAAGGCCATCCTCGGTCAAATAATACTCTGCATATTCTTCAATCATTTGCAGTGCCTCTTCTGACATGCAGTTACCTTCCTTAAGAAAAATGAGGCTGTACAATGGCATGATGAAGTGTTCACAGATTTCCCGATAATGACTGTGGTACTTGTGTGCCCACAGTGACTTATATGTAGAATACACCGGCATCCTTTCTCTATCCTAGATACACCGTAGTCTAGGGAAAGGCTGATTGCACAACATACAGTCGACAAGTATGGAACTCATGTAGAATTCAGACCTCTTTTGGGATACTCCTCCCAGGGCTAACGCAAAGTAGGCAGATAAACTATTTGATACTATGTTGGCCCAGTAAAATGGTCCCCTGGGTTGCAACATAAAAAATAATGGGCATCCATTCCAATTTGAAGAACCTGCCATGAGTTCTTCCAAAAATCCGGTTAAGCATTAAAGCTATGAACCTATATGGGGTCCTTAAGCTTCTTGTATCATATTCACCTATTGTCCTGGTCCTAAAATGTTTTCCAGGCAATAGCATTCTTTTAAGAGTCTTAACCAGGTCCATTCTAACATTGTTCAGCCAATCATCAGATACAAACACTTGTGCTTCGAGCAGGTGGTATGCCAGGGCTACATATCCTGGGCTATAGGTAGCATAGCCCTGTTTGTCAACGTTCTCCAGGATCATCATTGTTACATCTTCCCAGGGAAGAATCCAACCAATTACTTCAGAGCATGGGAATAGCTCTGGTCTTATAGCGATCTTCATCAACGAAGATCTCTCAATGTTGGCATATATGCTTTCTTCCTCCAAGCCCATATCGGGCACTTCCCTGCGGGTGATTAACCTATATATTTCCCCCCATTGGTATTCAGGTTCAACACCAGATATACACTTGGTGTCCTCATATATGTACTCAGTCTTGGTGACAACTTCCACTTCTGGGTCCTCTTCAACCACATGGGCCTTCTTCTTCTGTCGCTTTGACATCTTGAATTCAGAATCTTCCTGTTATACATGAAATTGTAAACATTAAAACATTCCTGACTATGTTGCAAATATTGGGAATACAAGGTGCAGTGTTTAACTTCATCTATGTTTAGCATGACGGAAATAGTTACATGAAGAAAAATGTGCAAGCTAACACTGTTTTCTAATATCAAAACAACTCTAACACTAAAATCAAGTGGGAAGCAAATCTACATAAAAATGAAGCAAACGCAGGCTATTCACGGGCACCATGATCATGGTGCTGCGCGGGAATGACAGTGGAAAATATTCGAGCTTTTCAGCGATGCTTTAACAAAATACTACCCATGCGATTTTGACCAATAAAACTACATGCAGTGACATATCCTCTTCCATCGGCTTGGGGTTCGAAACTGAGCGCGAATGGGGTCGCGCGGAATCGCATAGATAAAAAACGGCTGGGGTTTGATGACGCTGGTAGCACGAAAACAAAGGGGGAGAGGGAAACCATTTCAAGTGCCACAGGAAGGCCATGAAATCCTCCCCCTACAAAAACATCATCACACAAGGTGAATTGGTGCAGACAGCGTAACGGCCGTCTGCACCAAACCCCCATTACTAATCGCAAAGTCGCATAACAAATGGCTGTGCGAAAAACTACTCAGTGGGTCAAAAATCCCCCCCCCCCATTTTCTGCGGACAGTAACGCCACAAAATCCCCAATATATAGGCATGTAACTTAACGGGGCAAGGGAAAATGGCCGCGGGAAAAACCTATCCGTAGAAAACAACCAAAAGCTCGAACAAAATGGGATAAGCAACGAGGAGCCTACCTGGCAACGCTGCGTAGACGACAGGAAGAAAAGCGGTCAAGCTTCCACAGTTGAGCCACCTGGACGTGGGTACCGACAATGGGGTCCTTCACTAGCTCGAAAGAACAACAACACGTGATAATGATAGAGCACTATAGTTGAAAAATAATAGAATAATGAACAAGCCCGACCCCATTCATATATATACAAATCTAAGCGGCGGGGAAAAATTAAAAGATCGGACGGCAGAGAGAAATGGGTCGGACGTCGTAAGCCTAACTCCTTCCGCAACGTCGGGTGGCCAAACCATTACTCCATTTGTGGGGATAACCGAGAGAGAAACAATAACGCGTCAGAGCTTTAAAACATCGGAACAGAAGCGGAACGAGACCCGCAACGGCAGATATCTAAAGGACAAGTCATTTCGCCATAGGCACATTCTTTATCGGAGGAGAAAAACACTAACTGACCGAAAGGATAATGCTTTTCGCAGCCGCAACGGCGGAAGAACAAAGGACATCACGCCTTGCCAATAAGGTCCAAATCGGAAGAGAAAACAGCTAAAGGCTTGGAAAGGTAATTCATTTGGAAGTTGCAACGGCAAAAAACCCAAGGCTTAAAGAGTGGCGAGAACAACAACACGGGGTTTGAACAATCAAAGTGATGATCAGGAGAGTTCAGAGTTTACCGGACGCAACAGCGGAAGAAATAACAACATGTTCCGATTCGAAACCAAAAACTCAGCCGATTGAGGGAAAAGTATCAGAGAAAATGTCAAAGCCAAGACCTGTCAATATTCCACAATGGCGGGAGCACCAACCAAATAAACTTCTGATTCAAACATGCTGAAAACACATTTAAAAGCAGCGATAAAGTTTGAACAAACAGTGGATTGTTTCAAGCGTTAGAGGAAGAATCAAACAAGTGATAGATCAATCCAAGCATTAGAAAATCATTCTGAAAAAATCATTAGATCAAATCAAAGAAGAAAATCAAACTGATTCAAGCAAAAGGAGGGTCCTGAAATTTTTTGAAATTTTGGGAAAATGTTGCAGCTGCAACAGAATGGTAATTGTAGTTTTTTTTTATCTCATTCATTGTATTCTTGGTAGTTGTAGTTTCTTGGGATCATGGTGTTATTTTATAGTCGTTATATGGGAAATTAGAATGGTAATTGTAGTTTTTTTTTGGATCATGGAGTTATTTACAGGGGGTATTTGGGAAATTCTGAAAGGCCATGTGATGTGATGTAGTATTTCTGCTATCGCATTCCTGATGATGGTGTTTTTCCCATTTGGTTTATGGTGTTATTTTAGTATTGCATTTGCATTATTTGCACTAGTTTCATTTGTGTCATGGTGTCATTTCCGTTGGATATTTGGGAAATGCATTTTAACTTTGTTTTCTGAAACTTATTTATTTGTGGGTTGATTTTTGTTCTTAAATTTTTGATTCAATTTTTATTTTTTTTAAATTATAAATGATTTATCTCTTGAGTGAGATCATGTGTTATATGCATTTACTAATCTTATTGGTCTGGGTCATGCTTAGATTCCTTTGTTCATGGTCATAATGCTTTTAAACTTTTGTTCATTTATTAATCTTATTTACTAATATTATTGGTCTGGGTTATGCTTAGTTTCATTGGTCCAGGTAGACATTTCATGTAGTTATGTGCATTCATTAATTTTATTGGTATCAGTTATGGTTAATTTTATAAGTTTAGTGTCAAAATGTTTTTCTATTTAAAACATATTATTGGATTTTATGGTTCTTCCTACATGCCTAGTTTAGTTTTGATCTTATATTATGTATATGATTTTTATTGGTTATTATTAATTGTTATAACATGGTTGTTTTATTTTTGGAATTTATAATCATTTCAATTTAATAATTTATAATTAACATGATTACTTGAATTTATGAAAATGTTATTTTTAATGCAAAAATGAATTCAACACCTATTAATGTTTCTATTGCATAATTCTAAAATCATTTTTACTCAATTTTTTTAAAAATAACAAATTCCCAAAAAAAAATAGTATTTTCTTTTTATATATTATAAAAAAACGCATTAATTATAAATTTATACATGCATTCAATTAAACTTATAGCAATTTTTAAAAATGCCACATTTTTAATTTTAAATATCAAGAATTGATTTTGCACACATTTATATTCATTTAATACATGGGCATTTTTTAGGTTATCATAATCTTCCTTAAATTCTTTGCATTTATTTTATCATAATATTCTTTTAATTATTTGCATTTATTTTTTGGGTTATAATATTATTATTTATCTTCATTTTAATAATTTCCACATAGCTAATTTCGACTTAATTGATAATTCACATCTAATACACATTGTGATCATGATTGAACTTTTTAATGGCCTACTCTAATGACTTTCAACTCTTTAATAGTCTTACTGTGATGACTTTCAACCATTTCTTCTAGTGGTTTTGTATTTCAAAAAACTTATAAGTTATAACTTATTCTCTAGATTGGATGAATAAGATTACATGTCGAAGTTAAAACTTTTCTTGATGAGTGTGCTGAAATTATTGTGGATGAGTTTCTAAGTGCTTTACCCCTAGTAAGAAGTATTAGTAATCACATTGAATTAATACCTAGTGGAATTTTACCTAATAAAGTAGCATATAGATTAACTCCTCAAGAAATTGAAGAAATCAAATAGCATGTACATGAGTTGTTGGAGAAAGGATTGGTAAAAGAAAGCTTGAGTCCTTGTGCAGTACCCACTATACTTAGTCCAAATAAATATGGTGGGTGGAGGATGTGCACTAACTCCAGGGAAATCAACAAGATCAGTATCATGTACAGATTCCCTTTACCCGAAATTAATGATTTGATGGACTATTTAAGTGGTTCAAAATATTTTTCCAAAATAGATTTGAAAAGTGGATATCATCAAATTAGGATAAGGGAAGGTGATGAATGGAAAACAACATTTAAAACTAATAATGGACTATATGAGTGGTTAGTAATGCCATTTGGGCTTACTAATGCACCTAGTACCTTCATGAGGTTGATGGATGAGGTTTTGAAAGAATTTAATGGGAAGTTTGTGATAGCCTTATCTAGATGACATTCTGATGTTTAGTTAGAATAGAGAGGAGAATTTAAGACACCTTATGTGGGTTTTGAGTACTTTGCATAAAGAGAATTTTCTGATAAATCTGAAGAAATGTAGTTTCCTGAAGAAAGAGTTAGTTTACTTGGGATTTGTAGTTTCAGAAGGACTGAAGATGGATGCTAACAAGGTACAAGTGATTTTAAATTGGCCAGTTCCAAAGAATTATTATAAGGTAAGGATTTTCCATGGACTTGCTAGTTTCTATAGGAATTTCATTAAGAATTTTAGTCAAATTTGTGCACATTTGATAGATACTTTCAAAGGAAGTAAACATCCTTTCAAATGGACAGAAACAACTGATAGAAATTTTAACTTCTTGAAAAAAAAAATAACTAAGAATCCTATCTTGGATTTTCTCGGCTTTGACAAAGTGTTTCAAGTAGAAACAGATGTTAGTGGAACAACAGTGGGAGCAATTTTGAGTCAAGAGAAGAGGCCAGTGGCATACTTTAGTGAAAAATTGAATGAAGCAAAAAAGAAATACTCTTCATATGATAAATAATTATATGATGTTGTGCGGGCTCTTAAGAAGTGGAGACATTATTTGATTCCTAAGGAATTTGTGTTGTATTCTGAAAATCATACTTTGCAGTTCATAAACACTCATCCTAAATTAAACTAGAGACATGTTAAATGGGTATAATTTTTGCAGAACTTTACCTTTGTTATCAAACATACAAGTGGTAAGTCTAATAAAGTTGTTGATGCTTTGAGCAGGATAAATATGGTATTACAAGAAGTTAAGGTCGATACTTTGGGAGTTGAAAACTTGATTGATATGTATAATGAAGATTTATATTTCAAAGATATATATGCTTTCTGTGAAAATCCAGTTACCCAGAACAGAATCCAGTGGTTAAATTATGTGTTGGAGGAAAGATTATTATTTAAGGATAGTAAATTGTGTATTCCAATATGTTCAATGAGACAGAATTTAATTCAGGAACAGCATAGTGGAGGTCTACCAAGACATTTTGGACAAGACATGACTTTTTCTCTAGTGAGTAATGTTTATTTTTGGCCAAAGATGTAGCATGATGTGAAGAAATTTGTTGAAAGATGCAAAATCTAGAAACATGCAAAGAGAAGAAGTCAGAACATGGGATTCTATCAACCCTTTCCTATTATAGCTAGGCTTTAGGATTCCATAAGCATGGATTTTGTTTTTGGTTTACCTAGAACTCAATGAGGTCATGATTCAATTTATGTTGTGGTAGATATATTTTTTAAAATGGATCATTTTATTGCATGTAAAAATACTAATGATGCAACCAATATTCCTAACCTATTCTTTTCAGAAATTGTAAAATTGCATGGGTTTCCTTTGAGTATTGTGTATGACAGAGATACAAAGTTTGTTGGTATTTTTTGGAGAACTCTATCAAATAAATTGGGGACTAACATCATTTTTAGTTATTCTTATCATCCTTAGACTCATTCACATACTGAAGTGGTAAATAGGAGCTTGGGAAACATACTGATAAGTCTCGTGTATGAACATCAAAAATAGTGGGACTTGGCTCTTGCTCAGGATGAGTTCACATAGAATGATTAACCCGACAAAAGTACAAGCATGAGTCCTTTTCAAATTCTCTATGGGATGCATCCAAGAGGTGTATATGAACTTATATATTTGGAGAAACAGGAAAGGAAAATTGCAGAGGGTAAGGAATTATGCGTGGGTTGTAGGAGAATATCAAGAAGAGATTACATGAAGGTGCAGAAAAATATAAACAGAGAGAAGACTTGAAGAGAAGAGAAGTAAACTTTCAGGTTGGAAATTTAGTTATGGACTACCTTAGAAAGGAAAGGTTCCCTAAAGGAACTTATAATAAATTGAAGCTTAAAAAGATTGGACCTTGTTAATTTTTAGGGAAGTTTTTTGCAAATGCATATGAGATTGAGCTTCCTTCTGACCTTCAGATTTCACAAATTTGTAATGTTTCAGATTTGTATCCTTTGAGATATGTAGGTATCCATACAGATGGTATAAATTTAGATCAAGATGATTCATCTATAGAATGGCAAGGACAAATTCCACAGAAACAACAACCTCATATTGAATCCATCCTTGACAAAATAATTATAAGGAAGACCAGCAACAAAACCTTCTTTCGATACTTAGTCAAATGGAAGAATCAACATACTAAAGATGCAGCCTAGATGACAGATCAAGAAATTTCCAAATACAATGTGCACCATGAAGATCTATTGAAGAATTATTTTCTTCCTTAGGAGTATGATGCAGGAGCATCAGGCTCATATTTCATTGAACGATGAGTCAACATTCCATTTAATCACTTCTAGAAGGATAGGGTTCCATGTTAGATAGATAGGGTTAGTTTTATTTTGTAATAAGTGGAAATTTGTCATTATTCTCCTTGAACCCTGAGAGGAATTCTTCAAGGATAGATCTTTGCTGATAAGATTTATTTTATCAGGTATTCAAATCCAAACTATTCATATATGATAGGTTTCAAGAGTTTTATAATAAGAATTAAATGTAAATGATAGAGTATCAAGTGAGGATCGAGTGTGTGGAGTGCAGAGAGCATAGAGCAAAGAAGTGTGTGTTTTATGACTAGTTGAATGAATGAAGAACAAGGTTTTTATACTGTGCATATATTTTCTTAATTGACATCTTTTTTTTCAATAGAAAGGAGCATGATTTTAATTCTCTATGCATATGAATTTGATAGTCTGTGTAATACAAGAAGTATGCATGGTGTTGCAGGAAGAAACTGATTATTGCACTGATCAATTTACATGTAGAATGTCATAGAGTTAAATATTTTCATCTTGGACAGATCCATGACTGTAATCCAATTATGCAAATAAAAGTTATGAACAAGATAACCATAAACTAACTATCCATACGACTGAAGATTGTAGAGTCTAGAATAGAGGTGGTTGAATATCAACGACTAAGGTAGATTCCGCTGGACAAAGAGAGCGGAAGATAAAGGAGGGGTTGGGTTGCATAATTTATAACTAATCACTGGAAATTAGATTAAGATCAATGGTTGAGATTGATCATCAAAACAGATCAATGACAAACAGCAATTCCACTGGGTAGAGTTGCGCGGTTTGGAAAACTTTTGATGTGCGCAGAATTTTCATCAAATATGCTTTAATATGTTTGAAGTCCATCATCGATTTGAAGGAGGCCAGATCCAACAGTCAATAAATATTCTACTGATTCAACTAGCAAGTTGATTAACAGCAGAGAGTGGGTGCAGAATTTTTATCAAAAAGAATTTGTTCCAAGCTTGAGTCCTCCTGGGTGAGTCGAACGACAGCTCAGCCACTGTTTTCTTGCTGACTCGATCAAGTATTGGACCTATGACTCCTACCTAGAATCAGTAACACTCGGCTCCTTGATTGAATTGAATCATGGAGGTTTCTTGCAAGTATTTCTCTTTTTCTCTACTTTTCTCTTCTCTATTTGATTGAATTGATTCATGGAGATTTTATTGAAATGAATTAAGGAGGTTTCTTGTAGGTATTACACTACCTGCTCTGATTCCTTGGGATGGCTTTGTTTGCAGGAATATCATTTCCTTTGAGGATAAATATGTCGTGAAGTGGGATCAAGAAAAAAATCCGAGGGTTGGTCACATCCAGATGATCTCAGACAACATCGATGCTCACGATAGGTATGTCCCTCTATCCCTATTTAATACATGGTTTTCTTCCTGTTTTTCTGGTTGATAATCATCATTTCCATGGTTTTTCCTATTTATTAACCCTTAGCATGTTTTTAATAGATATTTTACCTAAGAAAAGAATTAGGATTTCTAAAAGTTTTTTTCCAATACCTTTACCTATTCCCTTTATGCCTTTACATCAATGCTTTTCTTGTTTTAATTATCAATTATCTCCTCCCTCCTTCGGGCATTGGCATGAAACCAACCAATTTCCGAAATAGAAATGTAGGTGATTTTCCATGCCCCAGCAAATTAGAATTGACTTATCCAAATAGAGAGGATTGAAGTGTAGTGAGCAACAGGTTGGGAAAAGCCTATCTAAAATTCAACCTAATAATACAATCTTAACCCATTTTTGGGAATGAATTTGAATGCTATTAGGTTGGAAAGAGATTTTATTGGTTATCCTTTTAAGAGATGTGGGGACCACATAAGTACGATCTATCAATGTTTTTTTAATTATCTATGATTAGTGACACGTTTTATTTTTATTTGTCATTAATATGGTTTTTTTAACTTTATTTATTATTATTGTTTATTTATTACACCGATAAGCATATATATCTCATATTTGGGAAATGGACTTGATCTAGCGAATCATCAAGATTCACCACAGCTCGACAAATGTACAACCAGGATTAATTGAATAATCATCGTATTTTTTAGCTCTAAATGGATCTTGATTAATTAATTTAAAATCAATTACTTAGCATTTAACAATTTTTTGGTGTGTTAATAGCTAGTATGATGTAACAGACGATAGTTAACATTGGTTTAGGTGGTAAGATACTTCATGGTGGCTTCAAGAAATGGCAGGGAGTCTCCTAGCGAGTTGGTTATGCTCAAGATGGCCATACATCCATGCTCGGAGGGAAGTGCATGAAATCTAACCTTTATGGATAATAAGGGCTTCAAATTTTGTTTTTGTTGAGGGTTTTCAACAATTAATTATCATTCCACTTTTAAGGTTTCCCTCTCTCCTCTTGAATATATGAGGGGTGCATAACCAACAATACCAAGATATGTTCGTATAGTGAAAGAAACCGACCTATATTCTTAGGTACCGATGATGTTGTTGTCTTTAATTTTCTTGGATCCAATTTCATGTTCTCTATTTTAATAGGTTCATCTTCTTGCGTTCAATTGTATTCTTCTTTCAGGCTCTACTCGATTGCTTCCAAGATTCTTAGGTAAAATGTAGTTTCTTGATTTTGTTTTCTTGCATTTGATTTTATTTTCTAAGGCTTAACAGGTTCCTTTTCTAGCAGTGTGATTTTAGGTTCCTCTACTTGCAGGATTTCCACTATCATTGTAAACATTCCAACTATATTCACACTGTTAAGCGTTGATTTAGGTAAATAACCCTAATTCTTTCGATTATAGATTTTTCTTTTCTCATTTATGCATTTGAGTAATATTTTTTGTTGGTGCATATGGTTCAACTAGAAAGGGTCTATGAAGTCTGAGTTCACATTGCTCTTGTTAGTAATCACAATTCCTTCTTTGACCATAAGATACCGGACAGAAGTGGTGCCCGATCAGAATATTTGTATGTAATTTCATCTGGGATACGCAAGGCCTTGGCTTCATCCTCAATTAGATGAACTATATGATAAAGAAATTTGAGGTTGTACATAGCAAGAAATTTATCCCAACCTTCCAAGTTTTTTTATTGTCATGATTCATTTTGCAAAATTTAGAAATTATACTAGTATAAACAATTTCTATGTTTATATCTTGTTCTAGCTAATAAATCTTCTTCATATAAAATCCATTATGAAACTCAAAGCTTGTAAGGGAAATCTTGAAGTTTTTTAATAAACTAGAAGAAAATAGAGTGACCTTGAATAAAACCTAATATGTTGTGAAGCACAATTCAAGACAACCAAATGTAGATTGCAAATGCTTAAAGAAAATCTAAGGGAAATGGACCATAAGATGGAATTTTATCTTTCAAAACAACATGTTGACAATTTTGACCCAATGTTTTTTATGAATATAGGATAAGTTACTTTAATGCATTTTGGATAGATCACATGTCCTCACCCATTTATCTTTTCTAATTATGGCGGTACCAATCCCATAGTGGAGCAAAACAAGATATCGTCACTAACATAAATAATGGAATTGTTGTAAAATTTACAGATGGTTCAATTCAAAGAGTCTGGATTTAAGATCTTCAATGGAATCATTCACACATTACAATGGGTATTTCTATTTTTAGATATCCAACACCATAAATGATGAAGAAGATTTTTTTTTAAACAAAACATCATAGTCTCGCATAATATTAACAAAGTCCAGAGGAAGTTATTGAGACACCCTGTGATTTCTTTCACATATAAGTTGTATCTAAAATCTTGGCTTCCATGTTACAGTGCCCAATTATATTTTGTTTTATTCATCTGTAATTTAAATTGTGCACTCTATTCATATTCCTGGTTATATTATAAGATGTTTATTCAATTGTTATGTGCTTTTCTTTTGACATAAAATAAAACATCACTACATACCTTTGCAACAGGGAAATCTTGAAGAAAATTGCACATGTAAAACAAAAGCAATGCTTTGCAACAAGAAATCTTGAAGAAAACCATACCAGCAAAACAAAAGAAATAAAATATCAAAATTACTATTTGTTTTTATATCTTAATTCTAATAAAAAATAATAAGACTAAATGTTGTCTCATCTATTGATATCAGATTTTGTTTATATGGACATTGTTTATGTCAGATTGTTTCATTTTATTGATATATATCAACCGTAACCATTCCATGCCCATATACCATGGTTTGTTATGGTGTCCATGGTGTCCATGTGTGGTTTATTAAAGTCAACTATGGTTAACCAAAGTGAACCATGATTAACTAAATTCAAGCCTCAGTCACTAAAGTCAACCATGGTTGACTATGGACAAACTAAATTCAAGCATGGTTGACTAGAGTCAGCCATGGTTCGCTACAGTCTCTGATATATCGAGACACATTGTGATGTTTATCAAGGGTTACACTGCGTTGTGATGTTCATCGACGGTTATGTTGCATTGTGGCATTGGTCAAGGGTTACAATGCTTTGAAACAATACCCAAGATATGAGACATTAATAACGTGACACTCGATATTTAGGAAATTTCATGTCGCATTGTGAACTATGGCCATGTGGCTCACTAAATTCAACAGTGGTTAACCATGGTCAAGTTAAAGTAAAGCATGGTTATCCAAAGTCAAACAATACACTTTAATAATGTGACATTTGGTGTTCATCAAGTGTTATGTTGCATTGCAATTTTTATCAAGGGTTACATTGCATTATGATGTACATTGAGTATTATGTCACATTTTGACATTGGTCAAGGGTTATGTCGCATTGCGATAATACCCAATATGTGACACATTAATAATGTGGCATTCGATGCTTAGAAAATTTCATGTCACATTGTGAAGAATTACCATGTGTTCACTAAAGTTAACCATGGTTAACTATCCAATTAAAGTGAATCATGGTTAACCAATGTGAACCATGATTAACTAAATTCAAGCCTTAGTAACTAAAGTCAACCATGGTTGACTTTGGGCAAACTAAAGTCAAGCATGTTTGACCAAAGTCAGCTATGGTTAACTATAGTCTCCAATATATGTCAATACAACAAAAGATGGGACACATTAACAATGTGACATTTAGTGTTTATCAAGGATTTTGTTCCATTACGATGTTCATCAAGGTTTATGTTGTATTGCAACATCAGTCAAGGGTTATGCTACATTGCGATAATGCCCAATATGTGACACATTAATAGTGTGACATTTGGCATTCATTAAGTGTTATGTCGCATTGCAATGGTTATCAAGGGTTTTATTGCATTGTGACGTTCATTATGTGTTATGTCACATTGCGACATTAGTGAAGAGTTATGCCACATTGTGATAATGCCCAATATGTGACACATTAATACTGTGACATTCGATATTCAAGAGGTTTCATGTCGCATTGTGAAGTATGGCCACGTGGTTCACTAAAGTCCACCATCGTTAACTATAGTCAAATTAAACTCAAGCATGGCTCACCAAAGTCAACCACGATTAACTAATTATTTATTGCAAGAAGAAAAATGTTAGCGACAGAGTTTGGAAGCTTATTTGAGTTTGATTATAGAGAGGGCCAGCTGTCATCTGCTTCTGGATGCCATTATCACTCCTCTTCCTACAAACGAAGAAGCAAACCCATGTCACTAATTACTTATGCCTTTGAGTTGAAATAGAATTTGAAAATTTAAATGAACCAAACTGAGAGTGAGATACGTGGATAAAGATGTGGACGACACGATGAATATTGGTCTCTTTAATCTACACAAAAACCAGCATGACTAATTCCATTTGGCGTCCAATAAACACTAATAAAAACATCAAACATACCTCATAAACAAAACAAAGTAATTCTATTAACCATCTGGGTATAGGATTGAACAAAAAATTGCACAGCGTAGCCATGGAAGGCACACCCTTTTCCATAAGTCATTGCAGACCCAAAAAAAACATTTGAATGAAACTTTCAGACATGTTAAATCTGTATTAAACCCTTTCCAAAACCCTCTCCTAATATTGTGACAAATGGAGGACCGAGATTCATCTTGGACACGCATTTAACTTTCCATTAAATTCCTGGCTGCGTTGTCAACTTGTATCAAAGGAAAAGTTATTGCCACAGGTCAAACTCAAGTGCAAGCATGTCCATAACCTTGTATCTCCCAATAATGTATGGTTCAAACCATATATATTAACCTCTATTTTTTTATGCCAAGGTCAAATTTAAAACACGACTATGGTGTTAGCGCCATAGTCCCCAAGTCCTTAAATTTCAAAATGTAATATTACAAGCCACTCCAAATACTAAAAGAACTAATAATATAAAAGGTAAAATCGGTACATTGTACACTATGAGGCTCGCGATGTAATATTTTATTGCAAATTTAAAGTCAATTCACACCATGCATTAATGTATCACATTATATTGGAATTCTTGCATTATGTCAAATGGGGAACCTGCATGTCACTATTCGACTAGAGGTTTTGTGTCATGTGATGGTTTTCACTACGACGTTGAAACATTTTCATATTATATCTAGATTCATGGCCTCACAAATATTCCTAATTCTTCGACGCTAGTCGCAAATTTTGAATTTGTGATGTTTTGTACTACGTAATTAGAAAATTGAACTCGATATTATATGAATCCATCTACAATGTTGCAATTTAATAAATCTTAAATTTAGTAAATTATACAAATTTATTGTCAAAATTGTAATTTTCCATTGTCAGAGTGGCATAACTAAAAATGACCAAATAAATGACTAATTGTTATGTGGTCATTTTTAGTTTAAATATTATCCTGTGACCAAATTGGTCATTTTTAGTTTAATTCTTTTTCCATGACCAAATTGGTGATTTATCTTGGTCATTTTTTGTTAGTTCACATAAAATTTATCAATTTTGGTCATTTATCCTTTCAAAAAACCATGTTGACCAAATGTTTTGGTCACCTAGTCACTTATCTCTCATTTTCTACTAGTGTTTTGATCATCCTCAACAAGTAATTGGGTACATTCCATATTAGAGGAAGTTTTGGTCGGGGGTGAAGTATGATTTTTTCAGTCTCTTTATCGTGTGATATTGTGATATTAATTAATCTACAGTTGATAAATTCATCAACTACATCCTACCAAGTCATCCTTAGATCAAGGTTTGTCCAACTAAGTTTTATTTTGTTACAAGACATAAGTTTGATAGATATTCCCATGAATCCAATGAGACAGTCACATCTTCCAATACCCCCTTAGGATTGAATTTTGATCGATCAACTAGTTCAAGAAATGTGGGTGTAGGAGAAAGAGTGTAGTGTCCTAATAAGGTGAGATTCTCTACGGTCATTACATTAACAATTTCTCACAAATTTATCAGGTTGTTTTCAATGGGGAGGTTATTGATAAAAATAGTCACCACAAGATTTATTGGGTCCACATACCTTTCAGTAGTGATCTAAGAAGACATAAGGATAGCTATCCTTCCTATGACTTGAATTGTTGGAGGCTTCCCCTTTGGTATTCCTATTTTTTGGATACAGAGATCCCTTAATATTTTAGTGTAAATGGGTATGTATTTTACATCTTGGAGTAATGGGATTTTAACAAAAATATTTTTAATCTCTACCGCAAAATCAAATTCAGTTGGAGTGATTGTCTTTTTTGGTTGCAATCGTTCAAGGAATGGATACATACTAGACTTTCATGTGTGTGCTTCTTTAGTATTTACTAGTAAGGGTGATGACTGATTTCGATCCATTTTGTTTTGTTCCTGAAATTGTGTCTATTTATGAAAATTTACTTTATAAATATTGGGGTTCTCCTCTATCATTCTACTGAATAAATACTAAGGTATTTTTATTTCAAACTTCCCCTGACCCAAGATGAATTTTCTATACAGGAATAGAAACATATGTGGGGAAGGTTTGGATATTAGCATTATATGTAGGTTAGATTGTTTTGTTATTTGGATTGTGGATGGGTGGAAGTGACCAATCCTTCCATGGTATTTATGCATTCCATTAATGATTATAAGAATTAGAAACTTGCTGAGAATAATTTTGTTGCATACCTGAAGATAAAGCTTTCCATGAGTGTTGTGGGTTAATTGCCTAGAGAAAATTGGTGTTCTATTGTTCTCCTTGGTATAGTGCTTTCAAATCTAGTATGGAAGGGAAATTATTCATAGGGTGGTATTGATCACAAATTTCGATGTCATGTAATGGGAAGTCCCTTATTAGATGTTTTTCCTGCATTATGCACAAAATATTTCTAAGGCCTTCTCTACTTCATTTATTTTTTTTACCTATAAAATATCAAGCTGAGAACTCAATGAACTAATAATTTCATTTTTTTTAATTTTCAAAAAGATTGACAATTTATGTGCGTGTTACTCCTAAATCTGCAACATATTTTGTAAATCTAGAGACATCTTTGGAACTTCTTCCATTCTTTGCATTAACTCTCGAATACCTCTTGCACAACTCACATATTTTGTCATACTTTAATTGATGTAAATCCATTGATCCCATCAAATTCAATAATTCCAAGGATTCATATTGAATTTCTCTAAGTATGATAGTTCTTATTGTCTTCTTGCCCAATTGTGCTCACCTTGTCTACTGATGATTGTATTGGAAATGTTCCATGTAGTATTCCAAACATTCATCTTCTGTCTGTTTCATATGGAATATTTCTTCTCTGTTACCTTACAATTTTTAGTATCCTTGGTATTTTTGCAAAAATACCTTCTTCATGTCTTTCCATGTCTCAATATCATTTCCTTGTAGGTCGATAAACCATCAAAGTGATACTCATTTTTGGGTTGAATAATAGAGTTTTAGTTTATGACCATTAGTACAATAATCGTAGAATCTGCAAAGTACATCGAACTTAACTAAAAATGAATCCAAATCTTTGTTTTATAATCCATGTTTGGAATAAAATATGGGGGAATGGTTTTAATATGAGCTATACCACCATATTCTCTCATAGAGAATTCAAAGGTGGAATTTTCCTCTTGATTGGAACCCTACCCTCTTCCTCCACCATATTTTCTTCTCCAAACAAACTGAGTCATATTTTAGGTATTGATAATTTTGCTTCAATAATTCCTTTAAATACTTATTTCCATTGTCTTTCGGTATCCCAAACTATGATTGATTTTGTTGTGGTCTCTATTGGGGGATTTGGAGGCTCCATTGTTTTAGATTTGGTCTTTCTATGTGTAGGTACTTTTGTAAAAGTACATGTTCCTTTAAAATCTACCACATGTCGTTCCTATACAATTACCTCTATAGAAATATCTCTATTATGCTTCCCTACCAAGTTAGCTATGAGTGGAATGCTAGGATCCTAGTAATCCTTTCCTCA
The DNA here is from genome assembly GCA_001517045.1 of Pseudotsuga menziesii. Classification (NCBI taxonomy): domain Eukaryota; kingdom Viridiplantae; phylum Streptophyta; class Pinopsida; order Pinales; family Pinaceae; genus Pseudotsuga; species Pseudotsuga menziesii. Next base: position 27,768 of record LPNX010464951.1, on the reverse strand, counting down.
TTGATACTAATTTGAAGAAAATACTACCCACACTTGCCACACCTTATATACTTTTGAAATCTACCTTTTATCACCTCCACTGCAATGGTGTGAAAATGTTGGAGAAATTTATTAGATAATAATTCTTAGAACATAAATCATAAATCTTGATCAGTAAACTTCTGAGGCGCTATGGAAAATATATGCATAGAATATCCTTAAAGTGATTTCAATTGGTCCAAAGCCTATAATTACTTCACCAATTCACACAAAGAAAATAAATGATACTGCAAGTTCGCTCATCTAATAACTAAGGTGTATACCAATTTTGACTGGGACTTGAGTAACCTCCTAAGGTAGAAACATAGCGCAATCATATGTAATTCATTAAATTATAACTCACAATAATTCATTGATTTTCAGTTGACAATCATAACCAATACTTGAATCACACTATTGTAAACTCAATCACACTAAAATTATGGAGAACCAAGAACATCATTATTCCAAGACGGGTTGATTAGTTGACCCACGAGTTAGCATAGTAATGTTAATCAAGACTTTGCAATCCTCTACTTAGGTTGATGTTAATCATGCATTTCCAATATTTAAACTTAACCAGTCATTAAGAAATAAAATCTCAATTTTAATGTTACAAGAGATAAAATTGTGCCGGTAAAACAACAAGTTAGCTACAGGAAATGAAATGATTTACAAGAAATAACGTAGCTACATGATTAACTAATATGGCACATTCAAACTTAATCTATCACACCACATTTTGTAAAGAAAATAAACTAGCACAAGGGATGGTTCTAGAGTTGAAGGGGTCCCTAGCTTCTCTCAGAACCGCACCCACTACTTATTTAATAAAAACTATGAGATGAAGATCAAATAAGAATTAAACCAATTCTTCTATTAATTATCAATTGTATTACAACATAATTCCTACCTATATAATATCATTTTCTCCTATAATATTGAGCTAACTTCATATCAAACGTTTAATCAATGTTTATACATCATTTGAGATCCAAAATATCAAAACCATATAACATAGTTGTAGCATGCATTCAAGGATGTTACTTGAGAGATTGTTGCCATTGTAGGACAAAAACTAATTTAGTCTCCAAGTTAGCATAAAATATTACATGGATGAATAGTCATAGAAAAATATAGCAAAGATAAGTTGGGCCTTTGTTTAAAGAATCCCATGAACAAAAGAATGGGATTCATGATTGATACTCATACTGCAAGATCGTAGGAGGAGATCAAAAATTGGATCTAGCAGTCTATTGATGCTAACTAGGATTAATGTGATGAACATGACATGATCTACATGCAATTCTATTCTGAGTCCATTTTTCCATTTTTCAACGTATCGATAAGAAGTTCCTTCAACTACACATCCGTTACCAGATCCCTAGCGTTGCAAGAAGCATCGTGG
>LPNX010464951.1:3610-25306 GCA_001517045.1 Pseudotsuga menziesii | reverse complement strand
GGGAGAGAGAGAGAGAGAGAGAGAGAGAGAGAGAGAGAAAGAGAGAGAGAGGTGGGGTTTAGGGGTGCATAGAGGAGAGATAAGAGAGAGGTGATGGGGTTAGGTGTAGGAACATGAGGTGAGAGAGAGAGAGGTATATATCAGGAGAATGGTGGTAAGGGAGGGGAGGATAAGGGTTAATAGAGAGAAGGAGAGAAACGGGGGGTTTAGATATTTAGTGAAAATAGGAGTGAAAGAGAGATATAAAGATAAAATAAATTAGGTCGTAAAATTAATAAGTGCATGTTAATATGCACATGTGTTAATAATGTGTGCACGTTTTTAATTTGAAAAAATGTTGGAATGAATTACTTTTTCCATGTATATGGTGGTTGAGGTGTCTTCTTTGGTTTTAGGTTTGGATTTCCAATCATGTGGGAAACTAATAAAGCACATCCATTTTTTCATTTCTTTGTTTTTTAACCTCAAACTTACTTATGCTATATATATATATGTGTGTGTGTGTGTGTGTGTGTGTGTGTGTGTGTGGAAAACAATATTGTTTTATGTTATTTTATTTAGTTTATTTATTTTTATTTGGTAGTATGTCAAATTTGTAAAAAACATAACTTTCTTATTTTCTTTGTAACTTTTGATTGGTTGACCTATTTTAAAAACAAAAAAATAACTAGCACAAGTGCAGACAAAAGTTCATTATTTGTGTGAAGACACTCATAGCAAGGCCTAACGCTCAACCTTTTAATTTCAAGGCTTCGCTAAGTAATTAAAACAAATATAAATTTATGGAAAAATAGTGTTGCGCAAGAACTGCATGGTAATTATTTTCATTGTCTAGTTTCATCTTATTATACTGTGTTCTAAAAATTTGTGGAGATACCTCTAATATTATTTTTAGTGATCATATTTATGGTTTCGCAAGTTTCAATTGCAACTAACTAGTCATAATTGGGTAGCATTACCTTGAATAGCCCCATAGACAAATTGATTTAAGAGATTATATGCTTATTGGAATCATAGAGTGGTTTCCTAGCATTCATTATTATCATCATTTTCACTTAATTCCATTCTGAATACTTTGAGATCATTAATAAGAGAATATTGTATAGGGAACTATTCTTTAGTTGATGGAGTAAGAAAGGGGGTAATAAAGGTTGAAATAACACGTAACAATTACAATTATGTTAACATGTTAATGTAGAGGTCTAAAGATGGAATATTTAAGAAAGATTAATTGTATCGAGAGTATTTTTGTCACATTAGTTAGGTTATGTAACTCAGGTTAATAAGGTTATGTAACTCACTTTAAAAATGTTACTTAATGTTTACACTCTAAAAAAAAGTTTGTATATTGAAATATTTGATTCCTCTCTGTTACAGCTGAAATTACCACACATGGTTGATCACACTTTTATGGCCTTCCCTGTACCTCTGTAGACTCTTTGGACGCCATGGACTATTTTTGTACCTTTGATGTTTCCAAGATCATCCCTAAAAACATCTATTATTTGATGTATGTGAATTTTAATCCGTTTCTCGTGTATATATGTGGATATGACCCTTAAACCTGCGTACATCGGGATGTATGAAAAAGGCCAAATATTTTTGGAGTTTTCCTTGATGTGGATATGATTCACTTATCTCTTGGCCTTCCATATGCCTTGAGATCGCTCAGATTTGACCTTCCATTACCCCATTGAAGCAATATATAAGGAACCCTTTGGATACATTGAAGGAGGTGAATTGAAGAGCAAGAAAACTATAGTCCATTGTTTCCATAGCTTGATTATACTTGAGTCTGCATCCCTTTGTCCCTTGGAGAACTTTTGTTTCTTCCCAAGCTAGCCTTTGCTTATGAGCTTGCTATCGAGAGATGGAGGATTGAGGTGGTGGAGGCCCAAGTGGAGGACTTAGTTTCTCCGGTTTGCAGACGTGCCCACAAAGGTTGTCACTTATGTAATCTCTTATTTACTTAATAGAAATATCTTTTCCTATCCAATGATGTGCATTTAAATGAATATTGAATCCATGGATGTGTTTAATTGCTTATGTATCATTGATTATATATTCATATTAATGGCCATTGTACTCTTATGTATCTGGGACTGCTATATGCGGAGATTGATTATTGTGTTAGATGTTGTATTTATATTGCATATTGGAAAAGGATTGATTTCTGCATTTCTCTATCTATTGTGGTACACCCCAAGCCATAGGAAGTTTTCTCTGTAACAGAATTGGTGACCATACTGGGGATGGCTGGTTCTTCCACCTAGTTCTTCCACCTGGTTCTTCATCACTCCACTTCTGGGATGGATTTATAATGTATTTTAGCCATGATGTTACCCCTCTGACCTCACACATTAGGGGGAATCTGTTACAACTGATTTTACCACACATGGTTGATCACACTTTTATGGCCTTCCATGTCCCTTTGTAGACTCTTTGGACCCCATGGACTATTTTTGTACCTTCTCTTTTTCCAATATCGTCCCTAAAAGCACCTATTATTTGATGTACATGAATTTTAATCCCTTTCTCGTGGATATACGCAGATATTACCCTTAAACCCGCGTACATCGAGATGTGTGCAAAAGGCCAAATATTTTTGGATTTTTCCTTGATGTGGATCCGAGTCACTTATCTCTTAGACTTCCATATGCCTTGAGATCGCTCGGATTTGACCTTCCATTACCCCATTGAAGCACTATATAAGGAACCCTTTGGATACATTGAAGGAGAGGAATTGAAGAGCAAGAAAACTATAGTCCATTATTGTCGTAGCTTGCTTATACTTGAGTCTACATCCCTTTCTCCCTTGGAGCACTTTTTGTTCTTCCCAAGCTTGCCTTTGATTTTGAGCTTGCTATCGAGAGATGGAGGATTGAGGTGGCGGAGGACTTAGTTTCTTCGGTTCGCAAACGTGCCGACAGAGGTTGGCACTTATGTAATCTCTGATTTACTTAATAGAAATATCTTTTCCTGTCAAATGATGTGCATTTACATTAGAGGAATTTTGGGGTCTAAAATGGGCCTCCTGAGGAAAATAATAAAATAATAGTTAAAATAATAAAATAATATTGATTAATTTTGGAGGAAGAAAGAAAAAAACTACTTTTTGTGTTCGTATTTTCGACATATCTCCCTGTGTTTTTACTCAAATTTTGATTGGGAGAGCTCATTGGATGCGGAATTTGATTCTGCATCCAACGAGTACCCACACTGCATACATTTGACGGACCCCGCTACCCCAAAAACATGAAATACCTGAAAAAACGTGATGATGACATCATCATCATGTTTTTCAGGTATTTCATGTTTTTGGGGTAGCGGGGTCCGTCAAAAGTATGCAGTGTGGGTACTCGTTGGATGCAGAATCAAATTCCGCATCCAACGAGCTCTCTCAATCGAAATCTGAGTAAAAACACAATGAGATATGTCGAAAATACGAACAGAAAAAATAGTTTTTTTAATGACAAATATGTCAATTCAACCATTATGGTTGACTTATTTTATTGAAATTCTATTGGTTCTTGAATTCCAACTCACAAAAACTTATTTTGGCACGTTTTCTTATAAGGCCCATTTTAGACCCCAAATTTCCTCTAATGAATGAATATTTAATCCATGGATGTTTTTAATTCCTTATGTATCATTGATTATATATGCTAGAGTAGGCCTAACACTATATTATATAGCATGCTTGCCTTGTTTTATTGTTGTTGAGAGTAAATTTCCAAAGCAAGCGGGATTGGAAAAAGTTCAACGGGGATCTACTACAACCGTCCGGAATAAGGCATGTGTTGATATCCTTTAGTATTTGATGTTGTATTTCTCTTGCATATTGGGAAGGGATTGATTTCTGTGGTTTCTCTGTCTATTGTGGTACACCCCAAGCCATAGGAATTTTTCTCCATAACACTCTCCATACTTGTTAAATACATTTTAAAATAGATATATATTTATTATTTTTCGTAGAAAATCATGATACAGCCCAAATTGCTGAATCGCTTCAGATAATGTTGTTGAGACCCGAGATCTACAAGATCACAATAAATGCCCAACATCGAGGAGTTGTTCACCCTCTTGTAACGGGTAATTAACAAAGATAGTTAACTTGTCAAAAGTATTGTTATTGGTCAAAGAAATGATGCCATGGGTTTGAGAAATGGAAGAGTAGCTCGCATTGAAGAAGAAGATCAACACTCGAGTGGACAAGGTCTCACTCCTTGTGAAAAATTTTTGGAAGATGTCGTACATCCAAAGTTTGTATCAAGGTTGGAACTAAATTTCAATTTCTATTTTTCTAACAAAAAAAAATTTTGATGTTTCGAGTTTTTATTTCCTCAATTACATAATGTTTTATTAAAAAATTTACCTTTCACTATGATTGTTGAAAGAGAATTCTTTGATCAATAAATTTTTATTAAAGAATTTAAACAATGAAGAAATTAGTTTTTATTATATATTTAACAAAAATATAACAAAATTACTTACCAAAACTAACACAAACCAATAATTGATAGTCACTATCATTATGCAATATACACCCACCAAAATCCATATTAACTCCAATTAAAATTTGTGTTTGAGAACAGGTTTCAAAATTAAAACTCTCTAAAAACTAACCAAAAAAAAGTAAGACTCGTAGAAATCGCTAAAAAAAATGAATGACGACTTATAGAAATGGCTAAAAACGTTTTGGAAAATTGTTTGTCAGTTTGGTGTAACGTTCTCCCAAAATATTTAGAAGTATTTGATGGGAAAAAAAAAGAAAAAACATCCTCAAATTTCAGTTTGTGTCACAAATTTTCAAAACGTGTGCTACCAAATCAAGTAGTAAATGAAGACATATTTAGCTACCAAATCAAGTAGTAAATGAAGATCGTTGGGTTGAGGGAAACCAGATTTGAAAGATTTCTTGCTTGGTCAACTACTTAAAAGGAAGATGACATATTTAGCATGAAAAAATGTTTGCATGAATTACTTTTTCCAGGTATATGGTGGTTGAGTTGTCTTCTTTGGTTTTAGGTTTGGATTTCCAAGCATGTGTTTGGGCCTGCAACTAATAAAGCACATCCATTTCTTTGTTTTTAACCTCAAACTTACTTATGATACAATGGTATATATATATATGGAAAACAATATTGTTTTATGTTATTTTATTTATTTTTATTTGGTATCATGTCAAATTTGTAAAAAACATAACTTTCTTATTTTCGTTGACCTATTTTAAAAACAAAAAACGAAGTAGCACAAGTGGAGACCAAAGTTCATTATTTGTGTTAAGACCCTCATAGCAAGGCCTAACACTCAACCTTTTAATTTCAAGGTTTTGATAACTTTAATAATTTATTATTTCCGTTGACCTAGTTTAAAAAGAAAAAAAGAACTAGCACAAGTGCAGACCAAAGTTCATTATTTGTGTTAAGACCCTCGTAGCAAGGCCTAACACTCAACCTTTTAATTTCAAGGTTTTGATAACTTTAATAATTTATTATTTTCATTGACCTTATTTAAAAACAAAAAAAGAACTAGCACAAGTGCATATCAAAGTTCATTATTTGTGTTAATACCCTCATAGCAAGGCCTAACGCTCAACCTTTTAATTTCAAGGTTTCGCTAACTTTAATAATTTAAAAAAATATAAAATTATGGAAAAATAGTGTTGCACAAGAACTGCATGGTGGGTGCTTGCATGAAGATGGTTCCACTTTTTAGTGCCACTTAAGAAATCAAAAACACACTTCTGAAGTGTAAATCAAGAATGCATATGCGTTATTGATGGTACGTTTGGAATAAACCGAGACCAAACACAAGGCTAAGGTTAGTAAGGAAGTATCGCATATGTGATATATCACATATGCGTTCTGTAAAAGTTAAATTATCACATATGTGATATATCGCATATGTGATATATCGCATATGCAATATATCGCATATGGATATACATCACAAGTGCGATATATCGCATATGCGATATATATCGCATGTGCGATATATCGCATATGTGATATGGAAAGCAAACCAAAAAAAAAAACAGAGGCCGCGGGCCTCATTTCTCATTTGCACAGTGGCATTTTGGGAGAGAGATAAACCGCATAGGCGATAAACCACACAGGCAATTTGTGTTTCACCATTTGGAGGTCGATTTGGAGGTGGCTGTGGAGGTGGCTTGGCTCCAATGGTAGGTAACTACTCATATCAATTACAAATTGTTTTCAATTCTTTATTGTTTTGTTAATTTCATGGTTTTTATAATTGTTTAAAACAAATTGAATAAAAAAATTGAATTAAATCAAAGAATGATAAATTAAAACAATTTGTATTTTTTTGTTAAAATATTAACAGATAACAGAAATGAGCAAGATATTGTAGAAAACGAACCCAGTAATAACCCAAAACCTAACCCAAACATGAACCCAGAGGGGCAAGAAGATTGAAACTCACAGATTCTGGCGCGTTTGGCATCATTGAGGCATCTTCGCTCATTTATTAGAGGGGGGGATCATTTGAGACAATATTTAGCCGATGCATTGGACACAATAACAAACACAATCATCAATGCCTAATGAGATTTGTACAACATTAGCTCGTACAGATAATCCAAAAGGCAATACTACTCCGATGGTTTGAGTTATAAAGACATCAAAGACCTAAAGATTACAAAAGACCAATTATTTTCATTATTCTGGGACCCTAGCACTATATTGGTTCCACCCATCAGTTGAGCACACATTTCCATAGAATAGTGCATGGAACCAAATATAAAGGCCAATTGGATGGATCGTTGGTATATGGTCTTCGATGAAGACCCTCATGGGAATAGGGAAATCCCATTTTATTTCCTTAGGAAGTTGTATGTAGAATTCATCCTAGGGAAACATGTTAACTATTTCAATATATTAGGCTTCCAGGGTGTTGGTCATGGGATGCCCCAAGATAGGGAAGGGTCCGAGATGGATCCTAACTGTGTGCCACGCCCCCCATGCACACCAAAACCCCCTCGGCTATTTCCTCCTATGGGTCTTGTGATTGAGGATACACAGGAGGCCTTATTTGACTTGGCAGATACATTGCTTCAACATGGGACTGATGTCCAAGGCAATGTAGCCTAAGGGGTTGGCACTTCTAAGGTTGGCCCATCGCATAGTAAGGATCCATCTACATATCACACAGGAGACGCAGAGCATTTAGAGTGTCATGTTACTCCAAAACCTTGCACATTGTGTGGAGGCATATGCTATGGCCCTACTTCAGACTTCCAGGACGATGGATTACTTGGATTTGTAAGTAAAACTCATTATTTTCATATTATTTTTTGTTTCATATCACAATTTTCAATCGTTTCATAATTTATTTCTATTTAATTATCTAACAAATTATGTGAACAAATATACAACCGGTGTCCCATGGCACACCAGAGTCGCATAGTCCACCGATCAATGTTGAGAACATTGATGCTGCTATCAATATTGCATATGGGTTTGGTTCTTCACCATTAGTAGGAAGAACTATACTTGTTAATTTGTCAACTTTATTTACATATTTAAAGTAGAGATTGTAACTTTCAATACATCCTAATTTTGATACAAGATATTTTATGTAGGGTGATCAAGATGAGTACATTGAATTCCATCCTAGTCCATCTCATGCAGAGGTAGATTCTCAGACATAAGTATTATTTTAAATATGCTTTTAATTATGCTTTTAATTATGTTTCTCTTTCTTTGGAAAAATCATTTTTCCTCCATCAGGTATATGTCTCGTTTTCTTTGTATTATCTGACATTGACATATGTTACATTATGCAGGAATCCATTGACCCATTGGTGCTTGAAGAGCACCAAAGTGAGGTTGTTTCTGACCCACCTCTTCTCCCCCACCAGGTACATGTATGTTTCGTTTTCTTTGAAAACATCATTTTTCGTCCATGTAGTATATATGTCTATGATTCTTTTTATTATCTGAATTTGACATATGTTATTTTATGCAGGCTTCTATTGAGGCACTGGTACTTGAAGAGCACCAGAATGATGACCCACCTATGACGAGCTAGCAGGTACGTTTATGTATCGCTTTCTTTTATTTATGATGTTAATGACTCAACATGTACTTTTTTAATATTTTGAAATTTTCTAATTGTATCTTTATCCTTTTGTACGTAGGAACGTGAGTTTCATGAATATGTCCAAAAAGCAAGCTTCTTTGCTAGTACAAGTAGAAGTCCTTTTCTCTCGTTTCTATTTAATCAATCCATTGGTTACACACCTCCTCACGTCCCCCAGGTATATTTATACATTGCAACTCTTTCTTATATTGCTTTTTGTACATGCAAGTATCTTTTTCCTTGTTTCCCCCATTGATATGTCTCTTTTTCTTTGTATTATCTGACATTGACATATAGGTTACTTTATGAAAGAATCTATTGAGACAGTGGTGCTTGAAGAGCACCAAAGCGAGGTTGTTGTCGACCCACCTCTGACGAGCCAGCAAGTAAGTTTATGTATCATTTTATTTGTATGTTTATGTATGGTTTTCCCTGATTTGGTGCTTTCTCTTTGTACGTTATTGTACGTTTATGTATCACTTTGACATATGTTACTTTATGGAGGAATATATTGAGATAGTGGTGCTTGAAGAGCACCAAAGCTAGGTTGTTGTCAACCCACCTCTTCCCCCCCCACCAGGTACATGTATGTTTCGCTTTCTTTGGAAACATCATTTTTCGTCCATGTAGGATATATGTCTCTGATTCTTTTTATTATCTGAAATTGACATATATGTTACTTTATGCATGATTCTAGTGAGGCATCGGTTCTTGAAGAGCACCAAATCGATGACCCACCTCTGACGGGCCAGTAGGTATGTTTATGTATTGCTTTCTTTGTATGTTTGTGTATCACTTTCTCTGATTTGGTGCTTGAAGAGACCCAAATCGATAACCCACCTCTTCCTCCCCAATGTACATGTATATTTGTTGACATTGACATATATATTTTTTTATGCAGCTTGATAGTGAGCAAGTGGTGCTTGAAGAGCACCCAATTAGGGTCGCTGCTAGTGAGGCACCACGACCCACCATTACTTACTCATGTACAGTAAGTAACAATGTTATATTGGTTTTGGAATTTGAACAAATGTACATAGAATTTTTATAGGTTGGTAAACAAACTTACTAAATTTGTTTTTTTCTGAATTCTCCGCTGATGTGACCTATCCCTCTTGTTCAGCGATGGGGATCACCAGTGAGCAGTCGGAAAAGAAAGATAGATTTCTCTAAAGACATTGGCAGTGGCAACGAAAGGGGGGATAACTAGAATAAATGTATAGGGGTGATACATAGATGTAACTTTTTGTTTTTATACACACAAATGTACATTTTGATCCACTATTATGTATTATGGCCATGTGGCATGCCAATTTTTGTAACATTATTTCTATACATATATAATATAAAAAAAAGTTCAAATTTATACATATATGGTTGACTTGATCTTCGAACATGATATGGTTGACTTTATCTTGGAACATGATATGTGTGGTTTACCTATGTGATATAATGATATGTGTGGTTCACATGTGTGCTAACTTATGAATTTCCAATACTTAAAGGAAGAATCTATAACTCATCAACTTTTTAACATTATGGTTATCCTCAACTTTTTAACATCATAACCATACCATACACTACCTAAATTATATACAATAACATCATAACACTAAGTCATGCATGCATTTGTAATATACCATATCATACCCTACAATACCCTATGATACTAACACCATACCATACTAACATACAACAGCATACCCTACAATACCCTATGATACTAACATCATACCATACTAACATACCATACCATTGTAATATACCATACCATACCCTACAATACTAACATCATACCCTACAAACCCTAGTTGGCTTCCAATTTGTACATGTCATGTGTTTCTAGTTCTGTCTCTTAAGTTGTAAAGAGGTCACTAAACCATAGTTCCATCTCATTATTTGTCAACCCTAGTGACAGCATGCAAATTGGTGTTCATGAAAGCCTAGTTGGTTTCCAATTTGTACATGTCCATGTGTTTCAAGTTACATCTCATAACTTGTAAATTGCTCACTAAACCCTAGTTCCATGTCATAACTTGTCAACCCTAGTGATAGCATGCAAATTGATGTTCATGAAATCCTATTTGGTTTCCAATTTGTACATGTCGATGTGTTTCTAGTTCCGTGACTTGACTTGTAAAGAGGTCACTAAACCATAGTTCCATCTCATTATTTGTCAACCCTAGTGATAGCACGCAAATTTGTGTTCATGAAATCCTAGTTGGTTTCCAATTTATACATGTCCATGTGTTTCTAGTTCCATCTCATAACTTGTAAATTGCTCATTGAACCCTAGTTCCATGTCATAACTTGTCAATCCTAGTGATAGCATGCAAATTAGTGTTCATGAAAGCCTAGTTGGTTTCCAATTTGTACATGTCCATGTGTTTTTAGTTCCATCACAAAACTTGTAAATTGCTCACTAAACCCTAGTTCCATGTCATAACTTGTCAACCCTAGTGATAACATGCAAATTGGTGTTCATGAAAGCCTAGTTGGTTTCCAATTTGTACATGTCCATGTGTTTCTAGTTTCGTCTCTTAACTTGTAAAGAGCTCACTAAACCCTAGTTTCATGTCATAACTTGTCAACCCTAGTGATAGAATGAAAATTGGTTTTCATGAAAGCCTAGTTGGTTTCCAATTTGTACGTGTCCATGTGTTTCTAGTTCCATCTCATAACTTGTAAATTGCTCACTAAACCCTGCTTGCATGTCATAACTTGTCAACCCTAGTGATAGCATGCAAATTGGTGTTCATGAAACCCTAGTTGGTTTCCAATTTGTACATGTCAATGTGTTTCTAGTTCTCTCTCTTAACTTGTAAAGAGCTCACTAAACCCTAGTTCCATCTCATTATTTGTCAACCCTAGTGATAGCATGCAAATTGGTGTTCATGGAAGCCTAATTGGTTTCCAATTTGTACATGTCCATGTGTTTCTAGTTCCATCTCATAACTTGTAAATTGCTCACTAAACCCTAGTTCCATGTCATAACTTGTCAACCCTAGTGATAGCTTGCAAATTGGTGTTCACGAAATCCTAGTCGGTTTCCAATTTGTACATGTCAATGTGTTTTTAGTTCCATCTCATAACTTGTAAATTGCTCACTAAACCCTAGTTCCATGTCATAACTTGTCAACCCTAGCGATAGCATGTAAATTGGTGTTCATGAAACCCTAGTTGGTTTCCAATCTGTACATGTCCATGTGTTTCTAGTTCCCTCTCTTAACTTGTAAATTGCTCACTAAACCCTAGTTCCATCTCATTATTTGTCAACCCTAGTTGGTTTCCAATTTCTAGTGCCCTCTTTTAACTTTTAAATTGATCACTAAACCCTAGTTCCATCTCATTATTTTTCAGCCCTAGTTGGTTTCCAATTTCTAGTTCGCTCTCTTAACTTGTAAATTGCTCACTAAACCCTAGTTCCATCTCATTATTTGTCAACCCATGCAAAGTGGTGTTCATGAAGCCCTAGTTGGTTTCCAATTTGTACATGTCCATGTGTTTCTAGTTCCCTCTCTTAACTTGTAAATTTTTCACTAACCCCTAGTTCCATCTCATTATTTGTCAACCCTAGTTGTTTTCCAATCTGTGCATGTCCATGTGTTTCTAGTTCCCTTTCATAACTTGTAAAGAGGCCACTAAACCCTAGTTCCATGTCATAACTTGTCAACCCTAGTGATAGCATGCAAAGTGGTGTTCATGAAACCCTAGTTGGTTTCCAATTTGTACATGTCCATGTGTTTCTAGTTCCGTTTCATAACTTGTAAAGAGATCACTAAACCCTAGTTCCATGTCATAACTTGTCAAACCTAGTGATAGCATGCAAAGTGGTTTTCATGAAACCCTAGTTGGTTTCCAATTTGTACATGGCAATGTAATTAAATGTATATTAAACTAAAAACATGAAAAAATATAAATTTCAACAACTCAAGAGCGTGTTATTTTCCAAATTCTATTTGTTGGTGTCTAAAGACACCGTTCTTGGCACCTCCAATGTGTCGTAGATGGTGTTTGTATCCTAGTCACATGAAAGGCTAGACATTAGTAACATCATAAGAAAGAAAGAAAAAACCAATGAAAATGTGCAAACATGATTTATAGATAACTCACCCGAGGTTGTACGATCGTGTTTATAGTGTCTAGTATCCTCTGAATAATATTATGTCTGTGAATGGTATCGGTCAATCATAGGTTTATTACATTGGGAATAAACTAAGGCTAAATAATTGAAATTGTGCTTTAGAATTCACTTTAAAGGTTAAATAACACACCTGAAAATGCACTCATACAAGTAGGCCATCTGGATCATCTCTGGTGCCAATGGTGTCCATCAATCTTTCGTGATCTATATGAGGTAGCAAGTATCGTACATGTGACCTATTTTTGTGACCAAGTGTGCGCAGCTTGATGTTTATACCAACTACTAGGTTGGTGAAGTGGTATACAATAGCTCATGGTCTATAATCCTGATATACATACCCATCCTTTCTTTTCTGTTGTGCTGCAAGTGTCAAGTACTCCCCTTTTATAACCATCGAGCCAGTTGGGAATTCAATATTTTCATCATCTGTAATAGGTTCGAGAATGGTTTGTTTCCCCTCTAAGCAATGTGCCAACCAATAGTCAAAACCCCATTCACTATTTTTTGGGGAAATCACTGCATATATCTGACATGTGAAAGGAAATAGGTCGAGTTAACAATAAATCTTTTAAATGAAGGTCTTGCATTTCTAATTTCTACATAAATTAAATTCTACATAGGTCGAGTAAACAATACATAAATGCATTTTCCAATTTAGGTACTACTCATGTACCTTCTTGTATGAGATCCGATATGTGATCATAGTTTGTATAAATATGTGTCTGATCAACTTTTAAATGGTCTATTTCATTAACCCCATTGAAATTGGTGCCAAGTGTCACTCTATCTCATGTATCAACGGTATCTGTATACTCACAATCATCCCATTCATAGATGCTACAGGAACTGCAAAAGAAAGCCTTCAATCCTTTCCAAATTTGTAGGGCCGAGTTGTCTGAGCTTCTAATTGAATGAAATTGTTGATTTCCATGCACTGTGTTCACCCGATGTGTTTGTGATCGGTCCACATTTGTCACCTCCGTGAATATTCTTTGCACTAGGTGTTTCCTTGTTGTTTGTTCTTCCATGGCAGATGTACACCATTTCACTATAGATGTAGTGTCTCGAAGGTGAGAATCTGTAAACTTCATCTCTTCCCTTCGAAGTGTAGTTTTAATGCATGCACCAGCACCATCGTGCTCTCCTTTTCCACGACCAATTTCAAAGTAGTTCTAGACATGTGGCACCTTGTATTTTATGTGCAACAAACACAACCATTCAAATACACGTGCATTCTTGAACTATATAGCACAACCATCTGACCAAATGAAATGACGATAAAATTATATATCCATAGCTATCACATGATCATAGAATAATTTTAAGCAATGTTGCATGTAATGGATGTCATGGGTCCGGTCGTCACTTATGTAGAAGTGAATTTCTTTCAGTATCACGTGTTTCTCTTCATTGCTATCTGGCCCATGTCGATATGTGATATGCACCATTATGTTCACCTGCTCTGAGTGATAGTATTGACTTTGTATTTCATTTTGTGGTTGTGGGGTGTAATTTTCCGAAAATTCAACCACTGATAGTATTGTTCCGAGAGGGAAGGTGTCCCGGCATATTCTGAATTGCTCATCTTGCCACCGTGCCATATCGACATGTTGAATGTACTGTTGGATATTTCCACGAAACTCTGAAATAAGATCACATACTTGCACCTCGTGTAAAAAAATAAATAGTATTATAAAAACACATAAAAAAATGTGTACATGAATATTAATATGTCAATATTCAACAATTTACCTGTGAAGTCACCAATTTAATCTTCCTGCTTTATTTCCCATCATGTAGTTGATATGTCTCATAGTGATAGTTCTGCTTCTTGACAATTGCATTCCCGAATTATTGATCTTTACTTTAGTGGATGGAGGTATAAAATGGAATATTTAAGAAAGATTAATTGTATCGAGAGTATTTTGTAATACTAATCATGCTATGTAACTCAAGTTAATAAGGTTATGTAACTCATTTTTAAAAGATTACTTAATATTTACTCTTTGAAAAAAGTTTGTATATTAAAATATTTGATTCCTCTCTGTACTTAATAAATACTTTTGAAAATAGATATATATATTGATTATTTATCTTAGAGGATCAAATTGTTGAATCACTTTGGATAATGTTGTTGAAACCCGACATTTCCAAGATCACACTAAATGCCCAACATCGAGGAGTTGTTCTCCCTCTTGTAACTAGTAGTTACTCTTGTAACTGGTAATTAATAAAGATAGTTAACTTGTCAAAAGCATTGTTATTGGTCAAAGAAATGATGCCACAGGTTCTTGTAACTGGTAATTAATAAGTCAAACAAATGATGCCACGGGTTTGAGAAGTGGAAGAGTAGCTTGCATTGAACTTTGTCCTGTTTGAAGAAGAAGATCAACATTGCTTGTGCAACATTTATTTTTGAAGATGGTGTACATCGAAAGTCTGAAAATAATTTTAACAATAAAAAAAATTATTAAATAATTTTAACAATAAAAAAAATAGTTTTTATTATATATTTAACAAAATTACTTACTGAAAATAACATAAACCAATAATTAACACTCATCAACATTATGCAATATGCAATATACACCCATCAACATTCATATTACCTCAATTAAAATTTATGTTTAAAAATAGGTTTAAAAGATCAACTTCTAGAAAAACTAACAAAAAATATTAATGACAACTTAAAGAAACGAATAAACTTGTTTTGAAAAATTGTTTGTCCATTTGGTGTGTGACGTTCCCCAAAATGCCCTGTAAAGGAAAAAGAACTTTTTGGAGAAAGTTTAGAAATTGGGGTGCATTTTCTAAACACCAATTAAAAGAACTTTTTGGAGAAAGCTCAGAAATTGGAGTGTGTTTTTTTAATACTAACGCATCACTAATGCATCTATTATAAAAATGTGTTTAAAAAATATTATGAAAAATGGCATGACTTTTTTAAAACAATAGAGGTGTGTTTGTCTAATATCGCCATAGTGGTGCATCTAAAACCATAACACACACAAATATCATAAAAACATTGTAGCATCCCACTTAAAAAAACATCAATTTAAACGGGTTATAGTGTGGTTAAAACTTGGGATTTGTTAAAAATTAAAAATTAATAAAAAAATATTTAAAAACCTACATGAATTTTATTTAAAAACATACAAAGCACATGTGTGTTTCACTATGGTTCCCACTAGAATATGGTTTTATAAAAAAAATACTATGCAAGTCAAAATCATTTTTAGCTCACCAACCATCTAGAGAACCCACCTAAATGACTTGCCATGGATGCTCATTCCACTCCTTGTTGACACAATACTTGTTGTCATTGGTTGTTCTATTGAATTTTAATTTTTCCAAATGGTGGGAAAAAAAATTAAATTATCCATACCTAAAAAATTAATTCTTACTTGATAATTTAATTTTTTAGGGGTTTAATTTTTGCAGTTGACACTTAATTTGCATTTTAAAAATAAAAAATTAAAAACATTAGTGGTGCATTGAATTTGACTTCCATAAATTGAAGCTATGGTCAATAAAATTCTCTATTTCTATTGTTGGAATACTTCTCATTTTCTTCACAAGAATCACTACCTAAAGCTCCTCCTCACACATAAGTTTATAATAGACCCAATATACCAATTCTCTTCATGAAAGGATCTAAACACTATAAAGAAAGACATTCCCCTACAACCAATAAGAGTTCTATGAGAGTTTGATAATCCTATGTAAGAAAATAAATACCAAAAAGAATTTAAAACATCTCATGCACATAGTACACAAAGATTTAGATTTACCTTAAAAACACTTAACTAAGAAAACTAGCATAACTAAGAATTTATCTTCTCTCTATCTCATTATGTTATCTTCATTCTTTATAATACAATATTATAGCATTGAAAACCCTAATCTAGTAACCTATATTATATTGTAATAGTAATTATTTAGATAGAAGTGGTTTATAATGGGATGAAAATCCATTGGTTGAAAAAACACAAAATGGACCCTACATTTTTCTTTGGAGACTCTTCCCCCACACCCCCAAGGTCCCCTTTCGGAAACTAAGAATGCAAATTATGTCCAACATGTCTCTTCTTTTTTTTGACCAATTGTACCTTCTTGTCACTCTTGTCCATTCAGCAGGTTACATAGTTGAGGTCCTCTTACATATTCTCCTACTTGCCAATATCCCTTTGTGAGTAAATTTTCAAGAATATATATGCACTCTTGTAGTAAAGGGAAGGCCAAGCATCCTTGCCATTTCATTTCCCATTATTTAATGTACTTTATTCTATTTCATTCCTTCCTTATTCATTTATATTCTTCTTCTTCTTCTTTTATTTAATTCCATAAAGCTTAATTTTCTCTTTCAATTCTCATTAATAATGGATTACTTGTGTGTACTGAGATTTATCATCCTTTTTTTTAGATCTATTTCATAACAAAGCTCCCCATTGAGAGGCCTTTGGTATCCAAAATCTTCTAAGAAAATCAATATCTTTTAGCCATCCTCTTTGTCTTCTTAACAAAACATTCTCCTTAGGTTCTTCTACCTACAATTATTCCTCTCAATATGGCTTTCTTTATCGAACTTAATACTTAAAAGGATAAAAAATACACATGAATGCAACTTAGTGTTTCTATAGAATATTTACAAACCTACAAATAATGTGAAATAGTGTGGTGCAAAGGCCACTACCTTAATAGAAACCCTCATTGACATAGGGATTATAGTATATAATTATATTTTATGTGACAGTATATGCTTATATGTTGTTGTGTATGACTAACCATCACATGTTGTTTTGTATGATCAACCATCACAACCAAAATGAAATAACAAGGAAAACTAGACTATTATTATGGATACTATATTCATAGAGAAATTAAACATATAAAAAAACATAAGAGAAAGGAAAAACAAGTAAACATCATAATGATGATATTGTTGCTAGAAATTTTAAACATCGAAACTAGAAATTGAAATTGTAAGAAGACATTTTGGCATAGAAAAGATGAAGCCCTCAATGAAGCCCTCATTTCCGCATATTAAGGTTTAAGGTGAGACTAAGCTATCACCCAGTGGTGAATCAAATTCAAATATGTGCTAACGTTCGACTTTAGCTAAGCTGTCACCCCGTGCTGGATAAACTTGCTCGATCAAATTCAAATTTGATATAAAGTCCATGTTTTAGGAAACCGTCCATTACCAAGATGGTGAATTCAAACTTGATACAACATTCAAGTTTTTGGAAACCTTCTGTTCCAAACGTAGAGAAAAAAATTTAGGAGATAAAGTGGATCAGCTTTTGTTAGCGATAGAGGTTATGCTAATAGACTTTTCGTTTTGCAAATCCAACTTTTTTGTTTTTGTGGGAGATAGACATTTGCGGGTTCTCTATATTGTTCTTATATTTCTATTGGAGGCGCTTCCTTTGAGTCTATGTCTTTGTTCATGTCTCTGTTTCTGTCTTTTGTGTATGAGTTTCTGCATTTTGCAGCACTTATTAGATGAGGAGGTGTATGAGTTTATGTGTTGTTTTTGTGTTTTGTAGCGCGTAATAGATGAGGACTATAGATGTTCTTTGAATTTGAAATTGACAGGCGGATGTTAACGCTCGAGGCAATGGTGGTCTCTCTCTGTTTCCATGCTTCGATCCTGTGTTCGAATCTACTCATGGAGGTATCACTGATGGAGGTATTACCCTGTTTTCTTGGGATGGATTTTCTTATCACTCTGCTCTTCTCAGTTTTTGGGTTTTTCTTAAATTGACTGATGGAGGTATTACCCTGTTTTCCTGGGATGGATTTTTTTATCACTCTGCTCTTCTCAGTTTTTGGGTTTTTCTTAAATTGACTGGTGGAGGTATTACCCTGTTTTCCTGGGATGGATTTTCTTATCACTCTGCTCTTCTCAGTTTTTGGGTTTTTCTTAAATTGACTGATGGAGGTATTACCCTGTTTTCTTTGGATGGATTTTCTTATCATGATCTCAAGAGAAATATGGGGAGGAGTGTGATGATCTCAGACAATAAACGCTCACGACAGGTGTTTTGAAATTGAAATTGACATACTTGTGTCCCTGTTTTCTTATCACTCTGCTCTTCTCAGTTTTTGGGTTTTTCTTAAACTGAGTGATGGAGGTATTACCCTGTTTTCTTTGGAGGGATTTTCTTATCATGGTCTCAAGAGAAAGATGGGGTGGAGTGTGATGATCTTAGAAATTGAAATTGACATACTTGTGTTGATGCTCGACGCAATGGGGGTCTCTCTCTCTATTTCCCTGCTTTAACCTTATATATTTATGTGTTCGAATAGAGTCATGCAGGTATTGCTCTTTTGCAGGAATAATGTTTATCCTAATTTCTTCCTATGTGGAAAAATATGTGGTGGAGTGTGATCGTGATGAATTACTTCTTGAATCGGCTCAAAGAGGTATACACTTTGTTTCTTGATTGAATTGATTGATGGAGGTTTCTTGCATGTATTACTCTACAATGCTTTGTTTGGCTGAATTGATTCATGAAGGTTTCTTGAAGGTATTACTCCTTTTTATTGTATCCATGAAAAACGTGCAGAAATTCTTTAAAATTTTAGGAACACTTAACCAACGTAGAGAATTTCTTGAAAACGCGGATCCAGCTTTTGCTAATTCACATTATCCTTTTGTTGGAGATACACGAGGTTTTCTATATTGTTGTTGTATTTTGAATTGCAAGTGTTTCATGTGAGGCTATGTTTCTGTGTAGATATTGTATTGTATCTGTATTTGGAGTGTATAACACATGAGGACGATAGATGTGCTTTGAATTTGATATCGACAGACAGATGTTGATGCTCAAGGCAATGGCGATCTCTCTCTGAATGACTTCTTGATTGAATCGACCAATCACTCTGTTTTGGTTTCCATGCTTGGAATCACTTCTTGATTTATGTGCTAGAATCGACTCCTGGAGGTTTGTTGCAGGTATTGCTCTTTGGCTCTACCCTGCTCTCTATTTGATTGAATTGATTCATGGAGGTTTCATTAAAATGACTCATGCAAGTTTCTTACAGGTATTACACTGCCCTGCTCTGTTTCCTTGGGCTGACTTTGTTTGCAGGAATATCATTTCCTTTGAGAAAGATGCGGTGAAGTGTGATCAAGAGAAAAATCCAGATGATCTCAGACAATAAACACGGAAGCTCAAGACAGGCGTGTCCCTCTATCCTATTTATGCCATGGTTCTCTTCCTGTTTTTGTGGTTTATAATCATCATTACCATGGTTTTTGGATTCGCCCTAAACATAGAATTAGAGTTTTTTTAAAAGTTTTTCCAATACCTTTACCTCTTTTCTCTATTGTTGTTTATTAAGGGTTCTTTTATTATTTAATTATCAATGATCTCCTCTTCCTTCCGGTATGCACGACTGGAAATAAATGTAGGTGATTGTCCAAGCCCCAGCAAATTTGAAATGACTTACCCAAATAGAAATGTAGGTGATTGTCCCGTCCCAGCAAATTCGAATTGACTTACCACTGATCTCTTCTTCCTTCCGGTATTGGCGTGAAACCAACCAGTTGGTCTGGGCGTTCAGGCTAGCTCCAGCCCTAGCAAATTCGAAATGATTGTCCCATCCCAGCAAATTCGAAATGATTGTCCCATCCCAGAGAAGAACGAAGTGCAGTGAGCAACAACTTGGAAAGAGCCTGTCTATAATTCAACTTAATTATACAACCTTGGCCTCTTTTTCGGAGTGATGTTAAATGCCATTATTACAACTTTAGCCTCTTTTCGAAGTGAAGTTAGATGCTATTAGGTTGGGAAGAGCTTTTGAAGTTAAATGTTATTAGGTTGGAAAGAGCTTTTGAAGTTAGCCTCGTAAAAAATGTGGTAAGGATATTGGTTCTATGAATGTTTGTTTTTTTAATTATCTATTATCATTGACAAGTTTTTATTTATTTATTTATTATTAACATGGTTTTTAAAACTTTTTATTATCATTATTGTTTTTTTATCACTGTTGTTTGTCAAAAAAAAGCAACAATTTTTTTAGGACTAAATCCTTGATATGAATACTAATAAAATTATCTATCTAAATTAGTTTACCTTAAACACCATTTAACAAATCATTTATAATTAAAATATGGTTATATCTACTTAATGTTTACTTTATTTAAATATTAAATACTTAGCTTCTTAGGGTTCAATCTTTACCATTTATTGTTACAGTGGATTTTTAAGTGGCTAATCATGATTTAAGTTGTGATAATGGATAGCTTCTCTAAAGCATTCCCAGGTGTATTGGATTTTATTATTACAGTGGCTTTTTGGGAAACCCATCAATACTTCGCCACATTCGTGGATGGTAGGCCTAACCCCAGAGGACTCAAGGCTCGAACCTGTGACCTCCCCCCGAACCGAGAGAGTGTGCGCACGTCTTACCAATTGAGCTAACCCTTGGGGCTAATCATGATTTAAGTTGTGATAATGGATAGCTTCTCTAACGCATTCGTAGCTATATTGGATGGTAATTGTGTTTTATTATTAGTCATATTAATAATTTTAATAATATTACAATTGGTATTTTTTATTGTTTTTTATTTTTTATTACTATTTATATTAATAATTTTTTATGTTACTTAATATTTTTTTTTATTAGTATTTTTAGTTTTTTTATTTGAACCCTTGGGGTCAAATTGAAAATATTTTCTTGGATTTAATATAATAACATTAATATATTTATAAATATTTTAAAAAAAATATTTGTACCTTTGGTGTCAAATTGAAAATATTTTCTTAGATTTAATATAGTACCACTAATATATTTATAAATATTTAAAGTTTTAGTTAGTAACATGTAATTGTTTAATTTCATGATATATTTGTTAATAGTATATATTTGTTTAGACTTAAGGGCGAATTAGTTAATATATTTTTTGTGCGTTAGTTATTTATATAAATAATTATAATTATAATATTTTTTATACCTGCCACAGCAGGTATATAGCAATCAGTTGCCCCTTGACTTTCTATTAGTTGCAGTTGACCAAAAATTTAAAATCTGTTTTCTAAAGTTCAGCTTTGCAGTTTGCCAAAAAATATTTTAAATTTTAATAAAAATATTTGCCTTTGCTATTTTGTCAACTTCTAATTGGCCAATCGGAAATGATGTCAGCTTTGGAGTTTGGTATCTGGTTTTCACTTGACACATGGCTACTATGACATCAGCATTTATTTTATTATTATGTTATTTATTTAACATTTAATGTTTAGTGTAAATTTTATATTGATTGCAGACTGCGCTGAGGTAGCAGCCAGGGTATTCTTTCACGTGCACGGGAGGGTTCAGAAAGCCGTCGAGAAGCTTCCTTGGCTCGTCCGGTACGCTGAGCATCTGATGCATTGCCATATTTAAAATATTTCACACTACGCGTGCATACGATTTGCTCTGCACAGAAATTACAAACA
>LPNX010464936.1:43389-53817 GCA_001517045.1 Pseudotsuga menziesii | reverse complement strand
ATATATATATATTAAAGATCAAATCAGTGATGTGGTTACAGCGATGGCTTAACCAAAACACTTATATATATATATATATTAAAGATCAAATCAGTGATGTGGTTACAGCGATGGCTTAACCAAAACACTTATTTAAGTAAATGCATAAAAACCCTAATTCCTTTATACAATATTTTTGCAAGAACTATCAGAATATCTACTATGGCTAGCAGCCTCGACTTCACCATGATTTACCCTACGCCTTTGTGATTGTCTAATTTAATTATGAACTGTAAATCAAAGAAAGAACAGTAACAAAGTTAATCTTGTTGATTAACTTCTTAGGAAACATCGATTTCAGGTAGTTCAACAGATTCTTTTACAAAAATCATTTCTTCTCGGTCTATCAAAATATTAACGCTAAGTTTGGAATGGCTTTAAAGTCCAGAGATAAATTGCTAAAGTAGGGTTCATGGCCACAAATCCTTTACATAGTGTTAAACTATCATAAAAATTGTAATGCCATAGTTAAAATCGAAACAAGTAAAAAAAATATTGTAGATGTTCCCTTCCTCAGAGCCAAGATAAGGTAAGATTAACGATTCTTACCTCTCAGATACTATTTTCTTATCCATGAGAGGATCACCTGGTAATTCTTGCATACACATTTACTGTCTAGTTAAAGCATATCAATGTAATTATACTGTCAAGCCATCAAATAGGGGAGGAATATTTTGTATATGAATGCAGTGATTCTAGTTACTTGAATTTTCACTCTAACTGTTCCTAGATTGCTCTATTCGATTGCTTAAGTTGTCACTTTATTCCAAGCATTGATCAATTGTGTTTGCTCAAATTATTCCAAGCATTGATCAATTGTGTTTGCTCAAATTATTCCAAGCATTGACATCCTAATCGAGCCATGTTACTTGTCCTCCCAGTGGGGTTACAATGTAGATACCTTGTAATGATGATATCCTACTAAAAAACTAGATCTCAAGCACCTTTAATCAATATTTTTTTATCACAATGCCAACAAGTTGTATGACAAGTCACGAGTGATTCTTTAAAACCCAATTACTAAATCAATCGCATGAATAAGAAATTTTTGAAAATACAATCCAACATACCTTATAACTAGTGCAAAGAAAAATGAGGGAAGGTTTGGTTATATAGGGTAAAAGGGTGAATCCACGGACCTGGGTAACGGGGAACAAGCCAACACAATCTCAAGAGAAAAACTCAATTCAAACTAGGGTTTAGGGTTTTGTTTATGTGTTTTTGGTTGCAAGTTTCAAGATCATGCAGGGAATACATTCAGTAAATAAGCAACAACTAAATCAAACACATATAACTGATAAAGATGCATGTATATCACAAAAATCCAACAAACAGCCTGTATTGAAGTTCACACATAATGGACAAGCAACACCAGAAAATACACATTAACCAGCACTGAAATTGTCAATTAAGAAGCTAAACAAGCTTACAATAAAGCCAACACAGACCAAATGAAGGGGAAAGAGTCATATATTCATAGTTTCATCAGTAAATGTATACAAGAGTATAGTACCTATCACTGAATAAGCCTGAAAGTATGATCAGCTAGCAGACCTCCTGATGCTCCAAAAGCAGAACCTTTTTCCATTCCTTCTGTCCCTCCTTTATAATTACAAAGAAGTGGTTCTATTTCCCTTTCATTAGGTCTAAATTGAAAGTACCCAGCAGTTACATTAACTAACTAACTCAACTAATTGACTAAAAATAGCAAATCGGATTCCTGGCAAATATGGCGAATTTCTGGAAAATAGGTGTCAAATAATCCTCCATATCTCTCAATTGGTGACACCTGTGCAAAAAATGAGAGATTTTTTTGTGAATGGGTCCGTGATGGACAAAAACCTCTCTTGTTTTCTAAAAATTCATCTCCAATCAATCAGAATCTGCCCCGCAAAATGAACACTAAAATAGGAAAATATTAAACTTTTAAAATCCCTGAAAAATAGTCTGCAAAGATTAAATTGGATCTTTCAAACCTTGACACCTGGGTAACAAATGAGAGAGGTTTTTGTGAATGGGTCTGTGATGAACAAAAACCTCTCTTTGTTTTTAAAAATTCATCTCCAATCAATCCGAATCTTCCCCGCAATATGAACACTAAAACAGGAAAATATTAAAAATCCTGAAAAATAGGCTGCCAAGATTAAATTTTATCTTTCAAACCTTGACACCTGTGTAAAAAATGAGAGAGGTTTTTGTGAATGGGTATGTTATTAACAAAAACCTCTCTTTGTTTTTAAAAATTTATCTCCAATCAATCAGAATATGCCCCGCAATATGAACACTAAAACAGGAAAATATTAAAAATCCTGAAAAATAGGCTGCAAAGATTAAATTGGATCTTTCAAACCTTGATAGCTGTTGCAAAACTGAGAGAGGTTTTTGTATATGGGTATATTATGAACAAAAAACGCTTTTGGTTTCCAAAAATTCCTCTCTATAAACTCGTGGTATTCATTTTACTTCAATCACTCAAAACAGGAAAAATAGAGCAGAATTCTGTGCCAAATACCCTGTTGAAAAGCATTTTTCTCTCTCTCCAAGTATCAGCTGATGAAGTGCTATGTAAGCTGTATCTTGCAATTTTGGTGACTTGTAAGACATCAAAGAAATTACCAGCAATGAACAATTTCTCTACAGCCTTTTCTTTTCCAGCCTTGGCTCCTGCTCCCACAGGGAGGAGTGTTGACAGCACACCAGAACTTCTCAAAGTTATCTTGACAAACAGCACAATCCATAAGTCCTTCTGCTCCAACATATTGTTGCAATACTAATGATAGACCTTAGAAAGAACTTTTTGTAAGGAAGGATTTAAAAGCAGAGTCAACAGGCCTGTTTTTAGAATTGGAGGACTTTATGTAATCAGAGTAATCTGGTGCAACCAAACAGGTCTCTGAACCTCTGAACACATTGCACTCTGTTGCATTGTGTTTTGCATATTCTTCACCAACATCTTTCAGCACACCTTCTTTGACCATAGTGGCAAAAGAGCAATGCTTTCCACTGATTTCTGAAAACTTTCTGATTGAATAACATGCACCGAATCCGGCAAGGGCAGGCCACTGCTTTCCAACTGTGATATCCATGTCCATACGGTGACAAATCCCAGCATAAAATTCAATGAATTCCTATGCAAACTGCCCGCCATTGCTGCTCCTTGTAAGTAGAATATGGACTCGAGTTAAATAATCAAAGAGTGGAGGTAAAACTTAAAGTTGTGAGGCATAATATTTGCACCGAGAAGGGCCACAGCTGTGTAAAGGCTTTCACGCTTTACTCTTGGAATCATTCCATTCACTATAGATCCAGCATTAGAGTCTGTGGATAAAGAACTGAGTGCAAAGAATAGAAGCACCAATCCTGTTATGCTTATAGATAATACTTTAGCACAGTGCTTTCCCAGGAGTGGTAAAACGAGCGAAAATAAAAGTGCATTAACTGTGCTCAGGAACACACACAGAAACATATCCAGCTCCATAATATTTAATTTAGAACATCTTCCCCGAAAATCTTGCCTTATTTCGCTCACTATCATCATTTGCCAGAAATTTGCATCCAGTTGTCAGAATCTCCCTCACATGAGACTGGCGCCTGTTTACATGAACAAAAACTTGGCAAAACATATATCAAATGTGGCCAATGATTTATTTAACACTTTAGCAGTGAAATCCTCAAAAAATCAGACTGAAAAATGACCATTCTAGCAAAAAACGATTTTCCTGTAGCGCGCCTTCGTAATTTTTTGGCTCCAGCGCTACAAGAATAATTTTAACACTGTTTTGGTGCCTTTTTACAGCTTTTGGTCATTTTGCATAGAGTTTAAAAGCTGCTTGAGTGATGGCTATGCTCAGAGTATGATTTATGAATCCACCATTCAATATATTGACCTTTAGAACCCTTCAAAAGCTTAAAAGAACAAAACTAAATAAAAATCTGAAGGTAAAAATTGAAAATTTCACTAAAAATCTAAAAATTTTCACAGTAAGAAAAAGAGTAAACTCAAGCAAATATGCAAGCTAAAATAAAAATGACAATCAAACATAAAATTTGAAGAAACAAGTTCCTGACTTAACATAGGGTAAAACTACAACTCAATAAGGCCAAGATACACTGGGAAGGAGATAATTTGGGAAACAAATCGTTTCAAAAAAACAGCCCCTTCACTCCCTTGACCAAAACTATGGATTCTTGAACCTAATGCCATTTATTTCTTGTTCTGAAATACCCAAGTGAATGGTTGACTAATTGTATGTAGGGTGTCCAAGTCACATCGTACACAATAAAGGCTCCAAAATGATATAACTACATAAGGCATCTTCACACCTTTTTATCTTAATCCCATATAAATTGCATCACTCCTCATAAGCCATGTACTTCACTAGGTCCACTCTCCCTTCATGTACATTGTCATGTCCCAAGCAACCTCAATCCAAATCCAAACATCCATCCAAGAATGCAATAACCCCATGTTTTCTAAGGATTGATGCCCTCCTCCAATATGCACAATGCTTCTCCTTCTAAATGTATTTTTTTTAATGATTAATCAATTTATGTGCCGTCGCTTAAGTGACGCTTGCTAGGCTAGCTGTCGCTTAAGCGACGCTTATGACCAAAATTTTAAAAAAAAATTTAACTTTCTGATTTTTGGTAGGTTTAAAAGAAAAAATCCATGCGCCGTCGGAAGTAACCGTCGGATTTTGGATCAAAATGTAGTAGTGAAGGTAAATTCCATTCAAAGTACATAAACGCTTGGCAACAATAAAAAGAAAGGTAAATAAAAAAGCAAAAAACCTGGAAACCCACAGAAGAATCTAAAACCAACCACCAATGAGAATGATAAAGGGAAGAGAAAAGAAAAATATCCATGTCTGCTATGCGGAGGTGACCACTTCATGAAGGAGTGTCCTTGTCGTGAAGAAATTAATCAATTTCTAAAAACTAATCCCGCTCCAGCAATTCTCACGGATCCTTTTCCCTCTCAACAACAGTTGATAGACCACATGTCTAATTATGGAAATTCTAGCTCTTCAGAGGAAGTTTGCATGATGTCCTCAGACACCATTAATTTACAAACTTGAATTCAAAGTTATGACAAACCCACAGACAAGAGAGAAGACAATTCTTCTTCAGGAAAAGCTCCCTCTACTGGTTCTCGCGAGTCCTCGTCTACTAGTCCCCTAACCATCGAGAAACCTAATCTCGACATGGTTTTGCATCCACCCAAGAGTGTTCTTAGGAAGGCTTTCTTTAACCCTAATTCCCAAGCTTCCCAGTTTTATAATGTAGTTGAAGAACTTGCTCAGGAACCATGTGCAATGTCTACCCTAGAAGTACTCCAATGTTGTCCAACGCAACACAAAAACTTGTTAACCGCGTTAGGAGCTCTAGACCCGGACAACACTAATTTGATTCACTTTAATTTCAAGAACTATAAGTCTAGGGTACCTCACAAACTCACTTTCCAAATCATAATGAAAGTACTCGGAAAAAATGTCTTTAGAACTGTCTTTGATGAAGGAGATTCAACTTCAGTTTTGTCCCTGTCTTGTTGGAAAGCTATTGGCGCTCCCGAGCTTGTAACATCACCAACGACTCTAAAATCCTTTGATGGACGAGGTTTCCAGCCCCATGGTCTCATACCAGCCCTTTTAGTTGAGCTTGGGGGTAAAAACTTTTCCATTCAAGTGGAAGTAGTAGATGCCTCGTTAGACTACAACCTCTTATTAGGATGAAATTGGTTTTACACCATGACTGCTTTCACTTCGACGGAATTTTAAACCATCCAATTTCCGCATCTAACCATTGAACAGCTTGATTTTTGTACACTAGATGTTACCACCCCTATGGATAATAAAATCCCTATGTTAGGCCAGTCCCCTCCTCCTTACCAGTCAATTGAGGTAGGCATGCTGAAGGATTCTTCCCTCATGGGGATTTTTCCATCACCCTCTCCTAGCACATAAACGACGATAGTAAATATGATTTCTTCACTTGATTATGATCCAAAGGGAAAAAAAATTGTTGAGTCCACATGAAGCAATGTACAACGTTATTCAAACCCTTTCTGATGACCACATTGATTACCTTCATCTAGTGGATTTAGACCCTTACCACCTGCCCTACTGGTTAGAACCCTCTCTTCCTACTCTATATTATCTCTCCCGGACTTTTCCTTATGATGAGTCCATTATGGAGATAATGAGTATGAATGAACCTACATGGGAGGATCATCACCATAGATCCTCGCTCCTCCCCAACACCAGTTCGGTAGACCATGATTTTGCATCCCTTTTTATTACTGATATTGTCAAAACACCTCAAACTCCTATATTGTTGCAGAACATAGAGTCTGAAGGAAATCTATGCAACATTACTCAAACAAATCCAATTGAAATATCAGCCAAGCCCGACACCCTTGAGCACGTTCATGTTGGGAATAACTGCTCAATAGAAGAATCTGAAGCATATAGAGCACCTTTCAAAGAATTCTGAGATATCTTTGCCTGGTCCTGTGAAGAAATGCCTGGGATAGACCCATCCATTGTGGTTCATGAAATAAAAACCTATCCCACTGCAGAACCTATCAGGAAAAAACTAAGACAAGTCCATCCACGGAAATCTGTAGCTATCAAAGATGAAATAGAAAATATTCTAAAAGCAGGGTTTTTTTATCCCATACTACAGAAAAAATGGGTATCGAACGTCATCCCTGTTAATAAAAAGCAGGCCACCATTAGAGTCTGCATCAATTTCAGAGATTTGAACAAATCTTGTCCCAAAGACAACTTTCCCACTCTGCATATCGACTAGATTATCAACAACTGTGTCGGAAGTGTCATCTTCTCATTTATGGATGGCTTTTCAGGTTATAACCAGATTGATATTTTACCCACCAATCAGCACAAGACATCATTTATTTTCCCATGGGGAACCTTTGCATATAGGAAGTTACCATTCGGCCTGAAAAATGCTGGAACCACTTTCTAGCATGCTATGTTCTATGCATTTAATGATATAAAACATAATGTAGAACCGTACCTTGATGACCTCCCAGCTCATTCATAGCGAAGGGAGGACCACCTTGGTCATCTTAGAGACATTTTCTTGAGATGCCATCATTATAACATACAGCTCAATCCTCATAAATTTGTTTTTTGCGTTGATATGGGATGGCTGTTAGGTTTTTTGGTTTCTAAGGATGGCATTTGGATAGATCCACCATTGAAAATTTCTGCTATTCTATCCCTACCAGACGCAACCAACCTTCTAGTGCTCCAAAGTTTGCAAGGGAAGGAAAACTTCCTCTGCCATTTTGTTTTCAATTTTGTAGAGAAAACATACGGTTATATGTGTCTCCTCAAGAAGGACACTCCGTTCTTTTGGGATGACAAAGCCCAACGGGCCTTTGATAATATCAAACACGCTCTGACTCACTCACTTATGATACACCCCCCAAATTATTCAAAGGATTTTCTCTTATACATTGTTGCCTCCACTACTACCATCGCTATGGTCTTGGTGCAAGAGAATCTCAATGGTTGGGAGCACATGATCTACTATGCTAGTAAGAATATCATGGATTTTGAAACTCGATACTCACGCATGGATAAATTAGCATTGGCCATGGTCATTGCTGTACAGAAATTTCATCACTACATTTTTCTCCACATAACCATCATTTTGGAAGACTAGAACCCTATGTATTACATCCTGACTCGTCAGGTGCTCGGGGGAAAATATTTCCGATGGATAGTCATCCTACAAGAGTATGATCTGGAATTTACCAAAGCTATGTCAAAGAAATCCTTGGTCTTTGCTGAGCTCATGTGTGATATTCCTTTTGCTTCGACAGAATCTGAGCCCAGTGATTCATTCCTAGATGAATTCATGTTCCTAATAAGCACCACTAACCCATGGTATGGAGATTTGCTCATTTATCTCTAGACACAGAGATTTCATCCCACTCTATCCCATGATGATCACTGATGTATCCATCACCATGAAAAATACTACCTCATCTTGAATGACACTTTGTATAGACATGGTATCGATTCCATTCTCCAGTGATGCCTTACCCACAAGGAAGCTGAACAAGTTTTGAATGGCTGCCACTCTGGAGCATGTGGCGGTCATCTATCTGGGATGGATACAGCCCAGAAAATCCTTCGTGCTGACTATTTCTGGCCTTCAATATTTAAATATTGTCATGTGGCTGTTAATAAATGCCCACCCTACCAACATTTCTATCCTAAAAGGTGCACCCACCCTGCTCCGTTACACCCCATCATTGTCATTGGCCCTTTCGACAAATGGGGGATCAATTATATGCATTGTAAGCCTACTTCAGCCGGGGGGCATGGTTACATCATCGTAGTTGTTGATTATTTAAAAAAATGGGCTAAGGCCATGCATACATATGCATAGGACTGTAAGATTTCCACTCTCTTCTTGTTTAATCATGTGATAGCAAGATTCAGAGTCCCACAGTCCATAGTCATTGATCATGGATCACATTTCCGTAATCAAATGATGGAGGAATTAAGTTCCAAGCTAGTTTTTCATCATGAAAACTCAATGCCTTATTATCCACAAGCTAATGGTCAGGTCGAGGCCATTAACAAAGTTTTGAAAACAATGCTACGTCTGATAGTTGGAGACCATAAATCCAACTAGCACCATATTCTTTTCTCTTCTCTTTGGTCTTACAGGACTTCGGTAAAAACAACTACTGGTTTTATGCCATTCCATCTTGTCTATAGACTAGAAGCTTCCTTTCCTATTCAATGTTAAATTCCATCCTTGAAACTTGCCATCGAGCTTCTCCCAGACACTTCCACAGAGGAAGAAATATTTCTCTAATTGAACAACCTTGAAGAAACTAGAAGAGATGTTGCCTTAGCCCATGAGGTGCACAAGAAACACGTCAAGGCACAGTATGACAAGTCTGTCCAACCTCGTGCCTTTAACGAAGGTGACCGAGTTTTAACCTATAATGAGAAACATGAAAAACTAGGGAAAGGGAAGTTCAAATCCATGTGGTACGGTCCTTTCATTATTTCTGAAGTTCTAGAGAAAGGGGCCTATGAGCTCGTGGACTATGATGGAATACCCTTAGGAAAACCTCGCAATGGGTTGTACCTGAAGAGGTACTATTTCTAGGTCTTTCTTGTATTGTACCTTGTATATATGTATATTAATTGACTTTTTAGCATGCTTAAGTATTTTCAATATGGTTTTGATTTTAGTGTCCGTATCTATTTATACCATGTTTTTGTCATGCAAAGCAGATGGCTTTGTACGACTTCGCTAATGGTGTTTGCCACCACACCTTGAATCTTGCCTGAGCTACTTGGGTTATCTATTCCCCAGCTCACGATTTGGTCAGTTCAAAAGCAGTTTGTATTCATCCTGTTGTCCATCGATTGCACACCAACAGCAGAAATCTTTCGAAAGCTGTCTCCTCACTTAGGAAAGTGGGAGAGGTGTGACCTTGGGGGCAAGCACAGAGCTAGGTACTGTCACCTACTCCTAGCTCCTCCGTTTAGGCTAACTCCTAACGAAGCCAAGAGGGGTAGTCCCTACAAAAGAGTTTCTATGGCTCTTAAGTTGTTAAAGTGTTTTGATTAGTTGCGGATGCGGATGGGTGTTGTTTAGGAGTTATTATGATTTGAAGTGTTTGTTTATTATGAATTGACACTAAATCAAAAGCAATCCACGTTGCTAACAGAGATTATACAGATAAGCAAAAGATTCCAGACTTTACTTAAGCATTCATATATAATCAGCAAACATAAACCATAGACAGTTGATCAAGATAGAAGATTATTCAATTATAACGAAGGACCAGTGCCTTATGGAGTCAAATAAATGCATGAAATAAAGTCTAGGAATTAAGCTAGTGAATATTAGGTTTTGCAAGTGCTCTTGGTAGATTTTAAGAATTTTAAAGAATGCTCTTGATTAGGGTGTCAATGAAGGTTTGTCAAAGCTGGGAGACTCTTCTAAGTTTCCTTCGTTTAAGACATGTCGGGCCCGCCCAGTATCCCAGGATGATATTGTCAAGTGACCAGCTAGCCGAGAATCTAAGACAACGGGAGGTTCCGGCGCCTCTACTAGGAAGTTCTTTGGAAGAATCCCTACAACGCCGGTGCGTTGGTTACGGGGTGTTAAGTATTATTAGGTTACTCTTGCAGGGTTTAAAGATCCAGTGCCGTTTCTGGGTACTCCGATCTAAGATCGGTCAGAGCATACTCCGGCAAGGAGGGAAGGAGTTAATTAATTAAAGGGGTGTGTGTTTCAAGTTTTATTAAATTAATTAATTAGGACTCTCCGACAGAGAGTGCTCTTGACCCCGTCTTATGACAGTGGTTCAAGAGACTTATCTAATAT
>LPNX010464936.1:0-40881 GCA_001517045.1 Pseudotsuga menziesii | reverse complement strand
ACGGATCAACTGATACACTGGAATCAGACTTTGAACAAGTCTGTCAACTGGTGGCTCCTCAGGTAACCCAACTTATGGTACAAAAAGTTGGATAACACATCCCGCTACCAACAATATTGCCGACTATCAAGCAGTCATAGGTCTTCTGATTGAAGATGCCTCCCAGGATGTTCGTAACTTGGTAGTTTTGATGGACTCACAACTAGTGGTTTGTCATTTAAATCATGTCTATACCATCAGGAATCCTGTGCTTCTCCGTCTCTTCTGAAGGGTATGTCTATTAGAAAGGTCATTTGAAGCTATTACCTATAGGCATATCCCTAGGGAAGATAATGCAGTTGCCGACTCATTGGGAAAATACATCCTAGACTGGCATATTGCCCATTCATGACGTGAAAATAAAACATGGTTCATTGTAAATAAACTGTAAAAGACACATAAAACTCATATAAATACATATGGTATTTGAGACATACAAACACCAAAATTAAAAGTCTGTATACATACATACATACATACATACATACATAAGTCTTTTACAAAAAATAGGTCACGAGACCTCATCTGAAGCACTCAGGCTTTCAGGAAAAATATCATCATACAAAAATCCTGAAGCTATCTATCAGCTTTTAGTACTACATCATGCAGCCTATCATCTAGTTATGCTCATGGTAACACATGACCACCTAGGCTACTTGACATAGCAGTCTACTAAAGTGACCTGGTACTCCTGTAGTGGGCCTTTGGTACCTCAGTGGGAGGTTGTTGATCGAGGCATCTGGTATGTCTAGACTTAACCTCTCAAGGTTCTCCTCTAGCTCCCCCATCACATCATTGCACTATGGAACAAAACGAGCTCTGGCTCGCCTATCTAGCAGGGAGGATCCCCCAAGTCGTGCTTCTTTGACATCTACATGAAAACATTTAAGTCTCATTACTACACATAAAAAATATAAAAACATCAAAACATAAAAACACAATTGCCATTTTAGGGTTTTTGTTTCTTACCATTGTCTCCCCACTGTGCACCAAGTGGAAGCAGTATGTCAGGGTCACCCTTGAAGTCAGTACCCACATATGCGTAGTCCTCAACCATGAGGAGTTGGTCTCTCAGCCATTGGAAAAATGGGTCTCCAAACTTCACCTTGCCCCTACCTGCTCCTATGCAGGCCATGACCTAAACCCACCTCAGGATATGAGGGTCTCTCGCCCTCTACTATGTGAATACTACCTGGGGTCTCAATTGGGGGACCCGCTCAAAGAAGAAATATGCTAAAATGGATCCAAAACCAAACTGCTTCAACTCACCCTACCGACACTTGGTCATCTGATATTTGAAAACCGGTGTTATGGAGAAAACTTCCTATGTCTTGGGGTACCAAAACAGACAGAGTAACCGTAGAAATCAATCCCTTCCCAATATGCAAGAGAAATAAACATCTAACACTAAAGGATCTCAAAACATACCTTATTCTGTATGGTTGATGTAGATCCCTATTGTGCTTTTCCAATCTCACTTGTGTTAGCAATTTGCTCTCTCAACAATCAGCAAACAAGACAAGCATGCTATATAATTGTGATAGACCTACTCTAGCATATATAATCAATAACATATAAGCATTTAAAAGAATCCATGGATTCAATATTCATTTAAATACACATTATTGGACAAGAAAAGATATTTCTATTAATATAAATCAGAGATTACAAGAATGACAACCTCTGTCAGCATGTCTACGAACTGGAGAAACTGAGTCCTCCATATAGGCTTCCACCACTTCAATCCTCCATCTCTCGATAGCAATCTCACAAGAAAAGGAAAGGTTGGGAAGAACACAAAGTGCTCTAAGGGACAAAGGGATGCAGACTCAAGTATGATCAAGATACAGCAACAATGGACTATAGTTTTCTTGCTCTTCAATTCCTCCTCTTCAATGTATCCAAAGGGTTCCTTATATAGTGCTTCAATGGGGTAACGGAAGTTTGAATCTGAGTGATATCAAGGCATATGGAAGGTCAAGAGACAAGTGACTCAGCTCCACATCAAGGAAAACTCCAAAACTATTTGGCCTTTTGCACACATCCCAATGTATGTAGGTTTAAGGGTCATATCCGTGTATATATGCGAGAATGGGTTTAAAAGTCACATATAGAAAATAATGCATGTTTTTAGGGATGATATTGGAAACATCACAGGTACAAAAATGGTCCATGGGGTCCAAAGAGTCTGTAGAGGGACAAGGAAGGCAATAAATGTGTGATCCACCATATGTGGTAAAATCAGATGTAACAGATGCCCCCTAATGTGTGAGGTTAGAGGGGTGATACGATCGCACAAATACATTATAAGTCCATCCTAGAAGTGGAGTGATGAAGAACCAGGTGGGAGAACCAACCGTCCAATAGTATAATACAATAATCAAACTCTGTACATGACCGCAAGTACATACAGCAATCCCGGATACATAAGAGTACAATGGCCATGAATAGGCATGATACAAAATATGACATGTGTGGTCATCTCCATGTACAATATAGATAGATCATAATCTCCATGATGAAGATATATAAAGGATCATGATCTCCATGAAATCTAAAGATATACAACGGATCAAGATCACCATAATGGATGAAGATATCCGACGCACACTGGAATCAAGTCATGAGAGTTGAAATCTCATGAATACTGGCACGATCAAGGAGGTAACATATATGAAATGCCACCGATCTGGAAGGTCTTATACAAAATCCACTACAAGTACATGTCCTACTATGTGAATAAAGGTGTCGAGGTCAAAAATAGTAGTTCATTGTCTGATTACCGATCTGTTGCAGCTGCAATAATTTCCTAAATTTCAAAAAATTTGAGACCCTCCTTTTAATATTGTCTTGCTTAGCTTGTTTGGGATTGCTTGATTTTACTGATGATTGTTAAAAGAATATATTTATTCCGATGTTGTTTTTATGACTCACATTGATTTCTTACCCCTCCGTCGGGAGTTGTTGAGGCTATGAATCAGAACCATAGTTAACTATGCATCCGCCATTGCGGAGATGCAGTTGAATGAAGATCCGATCCAAAGTATATTTCCCTCCGATGTGCTTTATTTTATTTTATTATTGGCATCCTTATTGGAAAATCGTTGGAACCCTTTGTCTCTACAGCTTCCACCGTTGCAAATGATGTGTTGCAAGCACCATGATGGATGTTTCGATCTTTTTCGATTCCCGTCAGTTTTCATTCATAGGGCCTTAGTCTACTTTGCTCCACCGTTGTGGCTATAGAAGGAACTATTCTTTCGCTTTAGTTTGGTTTATGTTTGCCACTTTGTCGATGCTTCACTTAAGTCGTTTTTGTTTTCCCTCTGATTTTGAATGGTCTACGAAACTCGTTGTCTTCACAGCTTCCGCTGTTGTAGTGTTCCAACCAACTTATGGTTAGAGGATTAGTCTAGTTGAGCTCCACTGCAGAGTTATTTTATTTCTCGTGTCGATGTTTCGCTTGGCACTGCGGAACTCTTAGTTGTTTCATCTTCCGTCGTTGCGGTGCATTAGCGGACTTGATCACTGATCCCTCAGTTACTCCACCGCTCAATTGTCATTTTTTTCTCGCCGAATGTTTTTTTTTACAGGGATGTATATATTGGGGATTTGGGGCATTTTTTCTATTATTTTACCTGCGAACCCATGACAGCATTGTCGTTGTCATTTCGAATGGGGAATTGTACTTGCTTTCAGTAGCTCATTCGTAGGTGGCGTCACCGTAGAAGTCTTCAGATTCTTCTTGTCAGTTGCACAACTTCTTGCCAAGTAGGCCAATCTTTTTTATTCTACCCCTTCATTTGAGTTTTGAACTAGGGTTGTCATCCTTGGTTAGTTTCCACCTGCATGGTTAGTAGACTCCTAGGTTTATGGTTTTTTTTTAGCGTATATCTAGTTCATCTCGATAGTATGGTCTTTTGGGGGGGGGGGGGGGGGGGGGGAAGGGGGTTCTGTTTTCCTGATGATTACTGCGGGGCCATTATGAATCTTCAAACCTTACCCAACTATTTGGGAAACTAGTGCAGACAAGCGTTACGCTGTCTGCACCAGTTTTCTCCATCTTGCATATGGTCGTCCAAGGGGGAGGTTTCCTTTTATTTTGCAATAGGAAGGCATTTTTCCCTATTTTTTTTCAAAGTGCTGAAGGTTTTGCTTTATTGGTATTTTGGTCACTTGTGTGTTTGGGACTAGGGTTGTGGTTTTTTGAGTTGCGCCTTGTTTCAAATGGTACTGGCGATGGGATGATTTATTTGGGAATCAATAGCGCCGAAGATGTAGTTTTTGAGACTATTTTCTTTGCGGGGGAAAATTCTACATTGTTAGCAAAGCCATGATGTTATTGGTTGATCACGCCAATTTTTAGTCATGCGAAGGACGTAGTTTTTTGTGTAGACTTATCTTGGGCAGGAGTACTTGGTAGTTAAATCTAGTTCTATATTTTACATAGATTCTGTCATGACTAGCATGACTGAGGTAAATTCTTTTGTAGTTTTTATCTTCATTCTTTGAATATTGGTTGAACGACTCAACAGGACCTAAAGGATTTTTGTGTATGACAAGGCATTTTTGTCTGAGTACGAGATGTCTAAAAGGTAGAAAATGAAATCCCCTATAGTGGAAGAGGAACCTGAGGTAGAAGTTGTCACAAAGGTTGAGTATACTTACAAAGACACCAGATGCAACACAAGAGTGCAACCTGAATACAAGTGGGGGGGAATTTACAGACTGATATCACACCATGAAGTACCTGACACTGGTTTTGAAGAAGAAACTATATATGCTAATATTGAAAGATCTGCTTTGATGAAAATTGCTACCAGGCTTGAGCTTTTCCCATGCTCAGAAGTAATTGGATGGATTTTGGCCAACACTGATGAACAGGGTTATGCTGCTTATATCCCTGGTTATGTATCATTAGCCTACCACTTACCAGAAGCCTAGGTTTACTTGACTAAGGATTGGATAAAGGAGATTAATATTGACCCAGTTGAAACATTGAAAACAATGTTGGTTCCTGGCAAGAGTTTCAGAACCAGACCATTAGGGGAATACGGCACAACCACCTTAAGAACCCCTTATAGGTTCATTGCTTTAATGCTTAATAGAATATTTGGGAGAGCTCACGGTAAAAGTTTTAAGTTGGAGTGGCTCCCTATCATCTTCTGTGAAGCCACCCAAGGGACTGTGTTCAACTGGGAAAACATTGTGTCAAACAGTCTCTTAGCTTACATCGCTTTAGCCTTGGGAGGGGTGTCCCAGAAAAAATCAGACTTCTACATGAGCTCCATATTGATTGATTGCATACTGTGCACCCAGCCATTCCCAAACCTGAGGTGTATTTGGGATAGAGACAGAACACCGGTATACACAGCCTAAAAGCCATTATGGGCGCATAAATACTACAATCATTACAGAGAAGTGTGTGAACACTTTATTATGCCGTTATATACAATTATTTTCTTGAAGGAAAGCAATTGCATGTCTGAAGAGGCATTGCAAGTCATTAAGGAGTATGTTGATTACTACTTAGCTGAGGACGGAATGTATATCAGAATGTATGGCTGCTCCAGAGCACCTTCACTGCTTCCCAAATATGCCACTGATTATGTGGTACACAAGGAGGCATTCAAGCAGGTTTTCTTGGATGGCATAGGGAGTTTCTTGTTTGAGCACAAGAAGGAAACTTATCCTCCCATACTGTTCAGATTGGGAAGTTATAAGTTTTCAAGAGTCAAAAGGGATGATGAGTTTGTAGAAGAACTAGAGAAATAAATTTCCATAGGAATGATTCTCGAAATAAAGTCGCAGAACACTACAAGGAGGCCAATGTGCATTTTGAGTATACAATCCATTGGGACAAGGATGAATCAATTTTTCGGAATGCAGAAAACATGACTGCATTAAAAAGAAGATTCAAAAAGAAGATCACTATTAAAGGTGGGAAAGGCCAAGCTGAACAGAAAAAAGCAGATGAAGAGGAGGCTAGGAAAAGAGAAGAAGAGGCTAGGAGACTAGCAGAGGAGGTCGAAGGTTGGCTTAGAAGTGAGGAAGAAGAAAAGAAGAAAGTTGAACAAGAAGCAGCTAAGAGTGCAGAAGAAGCTACCAGGAGGGAAGAATAAGAAAGGAAAAAGAAGGAGGATGAGGAACTCAGGAAACAGGAGGCTGAAAGATTAAAACTGACAGAGTCCATGACATAGCAACCGACTTTTGACCCTATAGACACTCAGGTTCAAGATCTGGATGAGACTGATTCTCAAAACCCTGATGCAATTGCTAGTAGCACCTTAGGACAAGTTGTTGTTTCTGGCCTAAGATTGATCCCTTTCGAACAAAAGAAAGGGGAGGAAGTTCCAGACTTCAATACCATTTTTTATGATAAGGAAAGGAAAAGAATTATGAAGAGGACCAAGAGGAGAGTTGAAACTGGGGGGTAGTCAGGGAAGATAATAAATGATACAACCTTGGTGCATGGAACGGATTCACTATCTAAGCTGGAGCAGTATTGATCCATGCCTCTGAGGATAATGTGGATCAGATAATGACTTGCCATGAGAAATCAAGGAAAGCTGCTACCCAACTGAAAGATATGCTGCAAAGGGAGAGAGAGGAAAGCAATAAGTTGAAAAGGAAGTTTGAAGACATCCAAAATGAAATAAGTTCTTCAAAGGCATAGCTCCAGTCCCTCCAAGTAAAGAAGATGTCTTTGGAGGTTGCCCAAGAAATCCTAGAAAAATTGCAGCAGGAATGTCAGGAGCTAATGACAGAAAAGGATGGACTGAAAATAGTATGTGAAAGTCTTCATGCAGAAAAGGGCCAGCTACAAAGTAAGATAGGGGAGCTGGAATTACAAAATGTTACTTTGGAGGAGTCAGAGAAACAATCTCAGGTGCAACCAACAGAGCTTAAAGAACAAATTTCTTCATTCGCAGCATCTTTGGAAGAAGCCAGGGAACAGCAAACCAACATTGCCTTTCAAAGAACATGTTTTAGCACAAAGAAGCAAAATGCATAGGCTGAAAGTATCCATAGAAGAGGAGAGGTGCAAGGTTTTATAGGTAGATAATAGACTAGAAGAAATTTTGGAAACTTCTTCATATTTCGTGGACAGATCTCAAGACATTTTAGAAGTCTTGATGGGAAGAATAGCGATATTGGAGGCCAATGAGGAGATCCTTGCAGACCTACTAGCAAAGGATCAACAAGGATTAAAATAGGACTATGAATTATTAGAGTTTTCCATAAACACAGCTGAAGAATTTAAGAAGGCTGTAAAGAAGATGAAGGGAGCTTGTACTGAGTTCTGCAGGAGACTTTTGATCACTTACAACCATTACCAGGTGGCTGTTGAGTAGAGAATGGACACATTTCCAGACCACGACCTGTTCATAGATATGTTACAGAATAGATATCAGGAAGATGAACAGAGAATTCAACAGATCAATTTTTTGGACAAGCAGATCCTGAGAGATGAGGTAGCTCATTCAGCGGTCAGTGTACAGTTGCTGGAAGATCAACTACGCTTGAGCTCAGCCAGGATCGAAGTGATAAAAAATCAGGCTGCCAAATTTGAAATTAATATTTGTTTTCTCGAACCTTCTAAGTTCGAGAACATTTCCTTGGAAGCTTTAGCATGGAAGAAGTTCATGAACGCTCAAGCAGAGCCATCCACTTAAGTGCTTTATTATTTTGTTTAAATGTAATATATTGTAAATTGTATAAGCACTAAATATGAGAAATTTGTGGGAGATGAAGTGTTGGGGAAGCCCAAGGGTCGTTTTTGGGTAGCCCAAATGTTTTTTCCCTTTTTCTAAGTATAGGAGAATTAGATAGAGTAAAGGGGGCTTTTTCCCAGTGAGACTTGTGAAAATTTGTTGTAAGAGGAACTACTTCGTTTTGCAATAATATAATTACAATTTTGCCTATTG
Organism: Pseudotsuga menziesii; assembly: GCA_001517045.1. NCBI lineage: Eukaryota > Viridiplantae > Streptophyta > Pinopsida > Pinales > Pinaceae > Pseudotsuga > Pseudotsuga menziesii. The sequence continues at coordinate 32,914 of LPNX010464936.1, read as the reverse complement.
GAGAAAGTGTTGTGTGGAATGTTCAAATGTGGTGAAATGAACAATTTTGAAGGGGAACTATTTCGTTTTCAACTATGTTTCATTAACTGTGAGATCGTTCTAACTTTCTGAACGTAGTTCTTGTATGAATGTTCTCTGGTTTATTTCATGATAATTTCCACTATGAGTAATGAATGTTTTAGCAAACAACGAGCTATCTTGTTGTGCATATCTCCATTCATGTTTATGTGTTTTGATTCTAAGAACAACTATCTGTGATTTATCTTAACATATGAGCAGTAATACATTACTCATTAATTGATAATCTTGCTCCCTAGGGACAGCTTAGTTAGTCTTGTTTTCTGTTGTGTGTGATTTAGATGCGATAGAATTTAAGATGAGAGGTAAGAACCTGCACATCACATTATGACTACTCCTCGTATTCTTTATCAATCTGCATGTTAGATAGGCACTTGCATATCATACTTAAAAGTTAAAAAATACAAAAATATACACTGTGGACCAGGTCGCAACCATTAAAACCCTTTATTTTTGTTACTTGACCTATGGTAGCCGGACCGCAAACCGGATGGATTCCCCATACCAAACAGTCATTGGCTAGTTGGGAACGTTGACTAGGGAGAATCCCTTGATGTTTTTTCCTACTATTTCCCAGGAATCAACAATTTCTGGCGCTAGAAGGAGGGCCACCAGTGCATGGCTCGTCGGGGAAATCCATTTCCTCAAAATTACTCCACCAGTGATAGTTTTGATTATTTCCTGATCCTAATACTGAAGAGAATAGAGAACATTTGTATTTTATAGACAATGAAGTTGTAAATAATCTGAGGAGACACACTAGTGCATATGTGAAGAGTACTGGAGGATTACCGACTATCCCTGATTTACCTCGAAGAGAATACAAGAAGAAAGACTGTCCCATCTTGGAAGATTCAATGTTGGTTGGAGATTTGGAAGAATTAGTAGAATTAGCATTACATGAAGTTGTTCATCCTTTGAATCAAGTAGGACCAAACACACCTTATTGTTCTCTTGTGCATACTCCTATTTTCTCACCTCCTCACTCTCCACCCAGATTAATGGCAGGTGTAAATGCAAATCAGCCACTTAACCCACCAAATCCACCACTTGCTTGGAAAGCCAGATCACCCCTGAATTTAACACCTTTGTTGCATGACTTGCCTCAAGATTTTAAGAAGATGCTTCCCAAATTTGATCCAAATGATATTATTTTGGTAGATGACCATTTGCAAAGTTTCTACTTGGCAATAGAAGGATTAAGGGCTGGGCAACATGAGGATGTAGTCTGTAGAATTTTTTCGCATACCCTTAAAGGAGCAGCAGCATCATGGTATTTTGGTTTGCCTGCAAACTCTATCCCAGATTGAGATACCTTCGAAAGGATTTTCAAAAGTAAATATACATCCCAAAAGACACATGCAGCACTAATGAAAGGTTTAGGTGCTTTGAAAAAGGAAAGAAAGGAAAAGGTACATAATTTTACTCAAATATTTTTTGCTTACCTTAAGAACTTCTCTGCAACTGATAAGCCCTCGGACAAGGTTTTTATTGAGTACTATACCTCAGCTTTAGGACCTAACTTGGCTATGTTCACAAAATCCCAAGTTAATCCTACGTTATTAGAGAGTTATGAAGAAGTTGAAAGAATAGACGCTGAAAAGGAAAGTATAGAAGATTATCCTAAACAGTTTGGAGAAAAACCTTTCAGGAAGAAAGCCTTATTGCTATCTAAACCTAAAGAGGAGGAATCACATGATTTTGAGGGGATGTTAAAAATGATGCAAAATATTTCCAACAGAATAAAAGATTTGGAGAAAGAAAAGGAATCTCAAAAAGCATATAAGTCATATTACAAGAAAAGAGAGGATAACAACCAATCCAAACCTCCTCCATACAATCCAGCATTGATGAATTTAACGGAGGTATGGATGGATAACTTTTGCACTTTCCACCAACAACCCCATTCTAAAAAGAATTGTCCTCAATGGATAAATTCAATGACATTGGTGATGAATCGACTGTTGGATTCTAAGTTAACTAAAGACAGTGATGAAGAGGAAAAGGGTAGTAAGACCACATAAAAACAAGAGAATGATACCATGTTTTTAGGGGATTGTGTCTCCATTTTTTATACAGAAAGAAGTATTTTGAAACCTGAGGGGATACCAGAAATAAAAATGACAACAAAAGGCCTGGATTTGGTGAATAAAGACAATTCAATGCTCTCGAAGATCAAGAAGTGGCAAGAGAATGTCAGGAAACAACCAAAGAACAATGTCGATGGTGAAGTACCTAAAGTCACCATTACCAGTCAAGGTCTAAAGAAAATCAACATGCCTGTTAAGCCTATGGAAGACCAAGTAGGTGATGAAAAGGAAAATATTAAAAATCTTGAAGAACCAGAGGAGGGGCTACCCACAGAAAACCAACCTCTGGAGGAAGATGTTGAAGCAATTGGGGAATGGAAAACTAGGTTTAAAACCCCACCTTTCCTTTTGACTTTGGAAATTTTGAATCATAAGGTGCATAATTGTTTGGTATATTCTGGATCATCAGTGAATGTTATGCCACTCACAGTTTGCAAAAAAATTAATGGACAACCAAAACCTACTACTTGGGAAATTACTCAATTAGACAGATCTAATGTGAAAGTATTCAGGGAAATGGAGAATGTTCTCATTTGTTTATCCGCAAATGAAAAGATATGTCAATATATTGATATTGTGGTGGTGAACATACCTGATGGTTATGGAATTATTTTGAACTGAGACTGGTCCACAAGGTTAAAGGGGTATTTTGCTTCAGATTGGTCACATTTATGGCTGCCTCATAAAGGAGTCCCAAATTAGATCAAAATTTTAAGGGAACCTTACATGAAACACACTATCGCTAAGTTGAAAGAAGAAAATAAATCAGCAAATTCTGTACTGGGGAATTATCTAATTAAGCTTGAACTGAGACATCTTGCACCAGAAGAAGCCAACAACATAATAGACACTCAACCCGATCTCCTTCAATGTTCACGGGATGATGAGATTGATTGTAAATTGGTAGATGTAGTGTTTGTTTCAAAAATAGCAGAATTAGATAATGGTTAGGTATTTCACATCTGCAGTTGAGACCAGCCCCTTAACTTACAAATTATTGGATCTATAGGGGTGGACAGAGAGCTAATCAGGTAGTTTAGTTCTCAAATTTTATTTTTCTCGGGTTTTTTCTCTTGATAGCCTTGTACATAAATAATTTGATTTGCTGCTGTTGTTTTTAGTTACTTTTGGTTTGGTTTTAAATAAAAGAGGAAAAATTTTGGTTGCATGGAAAGCATCAGGGTTCTCGATTAACTGAAATCTTTGGGATAAGACTGTGCATTCTTGTTTGAACTGATAGAAATTATTCTAGTAAGTAGTTTTACTTAATGGATATGAACTCATTGAAATCCTGCTTAATCCTTGAAAATAACTCAGAATCAAAAGGTCTGGAATACTATTTCGAGGCTCCATCCATTTCACACCTAAAATGTCCTAGGGGGTGACAGTGAAAGACCCGTGGAAAGGAAGCAAGGTAAACATCTTATTATATATAAATGATCCCATGCCAAGATTTAAAAGCCTAAGGGATGATAAGAGTCAAAAATCCTAAAATAAGAAATACATATCAAAACAAAGTATTGAAGCACATGAATACAAATTTGCCAAAAGTTCTTCTCCATCCGTGAGCTAAAAAGTAAATACTTCTCTCACACAAAATGACACTATGGATATAAGAGCTTGAATAAAATTCAGAAAGAAAGGCATAAGGAGGACTCAAAAGAATAAAAGGTTCAAAAGGCACAAAAAGTGTAAAATGGCATGGGAAGGTGGAACAAATGAATATTTATGTTTACCATACGTTACAATCCTGTGGTGTCCAAGCTAGAAACTACCCAAATATAGAGGTAAAATAAAACTCATCCACTACGCCTCAAAAGAGTTATCCTGAATTTGAGATTCGGGTGTTCCCATTTCCAAAATTGGACTATCATCAATGATTTAAATGCATATGTTTCCCATTATAGGAATATAAGCATCTAGAAGAATTCAACTGGTGAGTTTAATGACTAAACAGTCTATTACTGAGGGAAGAGTTGATTCATAAATTTGGCGTTCACCAGGTAGTTGCCAATTGTTGCAGCTACAATAATTTCTCAAATTTCAAAAAATTTGGGACCCTCCTTTTAATATTGTCTTGCTTAGCTTGCTTGGGATTGCTTGATTTTACTGATGATTGTTAAAAGAATATCTTTATGCCGATGTTGTTTTTATGACTTACATTGATTTCTTACCCCTCTGTCGGGAGTTGTTGAGGCTATGAATCAGAACCATAGTTAAATACACATCCACCATTGCAGAGATGCAGTTGAATGAAGATCCGATCCAAAGTATATTTCCCTCCTATGCGGTTTCTTTTATTTTATTATCGGCATCCTTATTGGAAAACCGTCGGAACCCTTTGTCTCTACAGCTTCCGCCATTACGGATGATGTGTTGTGAGCACTATGATGGATGTTTCAATCTTTTCCGATTCCTTTCAGTTTTCATTCACAAGGCCTTAGTCTACTTTTCTCCACCATTGCGGCTCTAGAAGGAACTATTCTTTCACTTTAGTTTGGTTTATGTTTGCTGCTTTGCTGATGTTTCACTTAAGTCATTTTTGTTTTCCCTCTGATTTTAATTGGTCTATGAAACTCATTGTCTTTACAGCTTCCACTGTTGCGGTGTTCCAACCAACTTATGGTCTAAGGCTTAGTCTAGTTGACACAGGGAACAGAGTTATTTTATTTCTCATACCGATGTTTCGCTTGGCACTGCAGAACTCATAGTTGTTTTGTCTTTCGCTGTTGTAGCACATTAGCGGACTTGATCACTGATCCCTTAGTTACCCCGCCGCCCGATTGTCATGTTTTTCCCGCCGAATGTTTGTTTTTACCGAGATGTATATATTGGGGATTTGGGGAATTTTTTCTATTATTTTACCTATGAATCCATGCTAGCACTATCATTTTCGTTTCAAATGGGGAATTATACTTGCTTTCGGTAGATCATTCTTAGGTGGCGTCGCCGTGGAAGTCTTCAGATTCTTCTTGTCAGTTGTATAGCTCCTTTCCAGGTAGGCCAATATTTTCGATTCTACCCCTTCATTTGAGTTTCGAACTAGGGTTGTTGTCCTTGGTTAGTTTCCACTTGTTGTAATCTCATAGATCACATAAGGTTACCAATAATACACACTAAAACATATATAAATATAGAACAGAGACAAGAGACAAGAACAGATAGGAATAAACAGATTATTTTATTACAATGAGTTCATACAAGGCAGAGAACTGAACTGATTTCTCGTTTGGCTCAACAACCTAATATATATGATTTACAAATGGTTACAAAATAACTACCTGTTGTTTTGGTGAACCGACATGAATTTTTGGATGGCCAACTTAATATCTTGGTTCAGTCGACCGACTGACTTAGTTGGTTGATCGACTAAGTCGACCCATCGACTTAGTTGGCTGATCAACTAAGTCAGCTTATCGACTTAGTCGGCTTATCGACTTAGTCGGCTGATCGACTAAGTCGGTCTTTGTCCAAGTCGACCTATCGACTTGCTCCTTCTACATATCCCCCACGAACAAAACGTTTCTTCGTCTCGAAGAAATAGGGAGGTTCACAAAATTTGTTTCTTTGGTCCTTTGAAATTTTATTGTGGCGGACTGTGAAGACAGATGGTTGGTCTTTTCTGTACAGAGACCTCAACAATGGCTGGAGCTATGATGGTGAGGTGATGTTGAAAGTCTTTCCAACCTTGCAAATCTTTCTGGATATCAATGGTCAGTGTGGTTAAACCTGACAAGATTGACATCTAGTTCTCTGTGATAGAGACTTTGGCTATCCTTTCCATGTTGGGGCCTATTAACTGGTCCTACATCTCTGCAGTCTTGATCAGTCGTTTCATCTATGGGCAGATGATGTCGACTTTTTCTAAGTTGGGGAGAGCTTGTTGTACCCATTGATGTGCTTCCCTTTCCAGTTTCTACAGTTTGGTGGTATCCAACACTATTTGTTTTTCTATCATCGGTCTAAGTGCTGCCTCCATGGTATTCCTGCTCTCCAAATCCTGAAACCCTTGTCGAGTCTGTCATGTCTGTTGATAGACTTTCCCATAGTGAGTAGGCCAATCTCTTAGTACTTCTTCGGTTACGACAGAATCCTCCATATGGTCCTGCAATACTTTGTATGCTTCCGAGAATGCAGTGTGCTATTCTAATAGGAGTCTGGCAGTTTCCTCTTTCTATTCCTCCTTGGTTTCCTAGAGGTGTGCCTGGATGGTCGACACCATGCGCTCAAATAGCTGGTACTATTTTTCAAACGGTCTATCTGTGTCGGTCTCGATGGGGCCTGGCAGGAAAAACTAGGCCAACTTCCTGCATTTGTCGAGAAACTTGATCTGGTTTGTGTGTTTATCCTGAAGTTCTTTATTTTTCCTTGCACTCCTAGACTTTGCTTCGCTTGCTAGGGTTTTGAGGAGTTGGGCCATCTCTGAGGAGAATACATATACAATACATATACAATTGCACATCAAAATTTCAAAATTTGTGGATCTATCCCATGTTCAATTATTTACTGTGAACGTTCAAGACCAAGCCCCTCGGCTTCCACGGACTTCTCCTACCGGTTCTCAGCTCTCAGCTTATTTTGAAATCTAGGAACTTTATGGCTATTTCCCTCTGCATGTTCCCTCATTCGGCAGCCCCGGTGCAAAATATTTCCTCCACAGTCCCAACGTTTCACTGGCTACTTCATCTTTACCTGCTCAATTTCCTTTGAGTCTTCGTTCCTAGACCATTTCTTAACGAGTCACTTGGACTATTTTCCCATCACTGATACACCTTCCTTTCCGCTGCCTATTGCTCTCAGAAGGATTTTCACCTCCCTTTGCAAACTAATAGAGTCTTGCAAAATCTGGTGGTTCATCTCATTCTGCCTTTTCTGTATCTGGAGCATCTCCCCAAGATTCTCTTGGGTCTTAGCAATCATTTGAAGGAGACTTCCATCCAAGTCCAACAACTTTTGATCTACTTCCATGATCAATGTGCACCACCAGGTTTCACTTTTCTCACCTGTGAAATGCACCATTGAAATTCTGTCAGACCAAGCATAATATAGACATTAAAATCAGTCAGTCAATTACCCAAATGGCATGACAGTCCAAGTCTCATCAAGGAGACTTTCATATTTTTCATGCCTTCCCAATAGGCACATGAGCTCATTCATGTCCATTCTTGGGCAAGGAATTAACTATTCCAGCATTCACAATTTACTTTTAGCAAATACACACATTCCATTTTCAGTCATACATGCATTCAACAATCTTTTGTTTTCACAATGCATAAATATGTGTATATATAATCAAAAGGCAAGAGAGGGCAGTAAGAGTTTTTCCCCTCTTTGTTTTGTTCCATCCTGGAACCCACACCACCGCTGTGGCTTTTCATGCTCTCGGCCTCTTTCACTTCACCGTGAATGCTGGACCAATCCTTCTTGGTCATGACACTTAGTGTCTTTGGTCTATTCTAGACCTCTAAACCATGGAGTCTCTCCACATGGTTTTCCTTGGCTACTAGGAACTTCACGGTCTCACTAGCACCTTTTTCATTACCGCTCAATCCGAACTCTCCAGGACAGTCACATGTCCACATGCACCTCTAGGATGCCCTCATAGTCCTCACTCCCAGCGATACCTATATCCAAACATTGAATAGATTCACATGTTTAGTTTATTCTCATTGGTTTTACCTCTAGAACAAGAGCTTAAAACATCATAACCAAATCATATACACATGTATATTTGTAAGAAAAATAATCCAATACTTATCTGTATTGTGCGTTTCCTCGTTGGTACACAAGATCTTGCTTCGCTTTGCAAGCCTTGGGATCACCTATGGACTTGGATGTTAGGTCAGCACGCAGGCTGCTCCACAACATCAAATAATTATTGTCCAGCCAGTACATCCTCATGTCGATTGGGCTTGGAACTTTACCAAGACCATTTCCAGGTCTAGGATCTACTATGGATCCTCAAGCATATCACAGCCCAACATACACTTATACCAAAGTACACTTATATCAACAATAACACATACACTTATAACAACATACACTTATATCAACAATAACCCTTACTCCGCAACCCCTCACAACAACCGTTTGCCTTTTCTCTTTAGGGTGCAACACCCAATTGCATCTATTTAGCCTGTCAACACAAGCAATATAAGCAAACTCATCAGCGTTATTGCTCTAAAACTGTAATCATATTTCATATCATTCACTATCAAGTATTGAGAGACCAGGAGTGCGTCCACTCTCTAGGGTGTAATCAATATTGAAAACCCTTTCATGATCTGACATCGAGAAAGTGTGCACCCCTTTCCAATGTGTGCCATGTAGGTCCTATTCATACTCAAGCAATCGGTCATCATGCAAATAAATTCAAAACATGTTTTGCATATGGAATTTTAACAATTTGACATGCATATTCTTAGCAAGGGTCACAGAACACTTATCCATTTGTCGACGCAGTATTCCTTTGTTAAGGAGGAATGGGGATCCCTTCTCTGAGTTGACAGTCCCTCGGTTAGCCACCTCAACTCCTTTTTACATTTCATATCCACACATGTCTTACCGACATAATTTATACCATCTCACTCATGTTGCTTACCAAACATGTAGTGCATATGAGACATTTCCAAAATGTCCAATGGAGTTTCACCCAAAACCCATTTCCAAGATAAGGGAAAACCTTCCCATGAAGTTTGGATCCTGCAGGCCATCACACATGATCTTCCTACAGTGTGTACCCCTGGCACATTCATCAAATAGCCAAAAAATCAATAATTATCTAATAATACAATCCAAATTGATTGTTCCATAACCAAGCAATGACATTAGTAATCAAATTCAATAGGAATTTGCAATTCTGTCTTCTACAGAAATTAGTTTGCTTGGCAACGAGGTGATCCTCAATTGTGGGTCTCTCATAAGCAGCACTACTATGCCCATTATAATTTTATGCTTCTATCATATTACGAATACCCACTTACAATGTGTCCTCCTGACACAATCTTATGCAATCCAACAATGATTAGTAGTTGTCAGCAATTTCTTAAATCTGAAATTCACAATTCAAATTTAACAACCCATTATGCATACCAACTATTTTTGCAGCCATGAGACTCTTCTCATAAGGTTTGGCTCTTTCACATGGTAGATTCTGGCATTGGTCATGGTCTTACTCTCATTTCCATGCTCTAAATAATCTACCTGAAACCTGAGCTTCAATCAACCAAACACTTGGTAAGTCTGGATGCATATAACCTTTTCATTGCTACAACCATCACTGAAGCATTTTCAGAATTTATAAAATCCAATACTTCCAGCTGTTAATCACATCAATATTACCAAAACTCATTTACTTCACACAATCATCATCATACTAACATTTGCAAGGTATAGTCACATTATTCATACAATTAAATGAAATGTTTAGATACTCCTTAGTTCACAAGCATATCATTTATACCACCTTGCTCTTCCATAGAGCATTTCCGGCAGCCAATTGATCATGACTATCCTCTTTATGCACTTACTATCCTGCATTCATAACAGCCTTTGAAATGGTTCCAGAATTGTCATCAATTCATCATTTCAGTCATTAGTTATCCATAATGTAGCATGCACTCATCTCAATGCATTCATGCAATGCATCACAACATTTGCACCTTTACTTATGCAAACAATCACTCACACCCTTCATGTGCATCCATTCAATGCATGACTACAAGATTCATAAAATCTTCTTAATGCATATCCATTCAATGCTACCTTGCATTGATTCAGGAGTACTAGGCATTCAACATACCATGCATGGCATAACCATGACTACTTCATATAAGATGCATTACTATAATCAAGATCATCAGTACTTACTTTCCTTGGGCTATTAAGCTCAATCAACATATACAGGCATGACACCTTTCTATATTCAAATATCCACATGGTATGAGGTCTCTTACCTTTACCACTCCATGGAACTTGTCATAATTAAGCTCTTACCTTCATGAGTCCTACTTACACCCTTGACATGACCAATTTGGTTGGTCCTTTGTAGGAGATTGCAGAATTTGCTCACCAACTTTTGTTTATGGACTTGTTGCCTCCTCCCTTTCTCCAGAGGGTTGCTAGTCACCTTCATCAGCATCAACATATTCAGCTAGGTCCATGTCATCGTTGGTTTTTTCCACTAATGCCAAAACCAATGCAATGATTATCATTAGTGGCTCATTATAAATGTATAATCCCCACTACTTTTACCAATATGTAATATCCTATGCATGCAATACATATCCTCATGCATTTTTAGCATAAAATTTAGGAAATGTAGTTATAATCAGCAAGATAGGGTTTAAGGAAACTTCCCTTTTCAAGTCCCACATCCTTGCATGGAACCCCTCTTCCACACAAGAGCTGGTTTGACTTCATGGTCTTGCTACCTCTAGGCATTCATTTTCTGGGTTTGTCCATATTGACAGTGGCACATTTCATCACCAAGCACTCACTAGTAGGTCTGTCTGTGAATTAGGGGGTGGTGGGGGTGGTGGGGGTGGTGGTGATGGAGTTGGTGAATGGTCGGGGGTGATAGGTTTGGGGGAAGTATGGTGTGGACTTACGTCAGAAGGTATGTCTGCTCCCGGTGGTGAAGTGGTTGGTATGTCTGCTCCCGGTGGTGAAGTGGTTGGTAGGTCGGCTTGGGGTACGGGGTCGGTCAGTTCAATGGAAGAGGTCACTTGTCCAATCACATCGCCTTCTTGGTTGTATTGTCGTGTGAAGGTCAACATGATGTGTGCAAATACTGAGGGTTGTGTTCTGCTGCTTGTATAGAGAGGATCCTGGGTAGAAATTTTCTGGGCCGACTGAAACAGTGCAGGCAATGTCTTGAAGAAATCCCGTAAGTTAGTGTCTTTGTCAAATTTGGCTTTTACCGTCTCTAGCATTGCACTTTTGCATAAGTAGAGGGGGATGACTGACTGTTGTGTCGGTGCTTGCTCCTTGACTATTTGTGTCGGTGATGGAGGTGGAGGTGTCGATACAAGATCGATGACATTTTCAGGTGTCGTTGTAGTTTTTGGTTTCCTTGGTTGACCTGCTTGGGCTCCTACATCAACAAAAGGCTGGAACTGTGTTTCGACTAGTACTTTATTTGCAGCGACATCCTCTATAATGTCAAGGGCCGCAGCTGCCAGTTCTTCTTCATCATCTAATGATTCGGCAATGATAAGTTTACACTTACCTTTTCCTTGTTGTTGTTCTTGCGCTTTGATTTTCTTTCTCGCTGCTTCTATTTCATTGGCGAGTTTCCAAATTATGCCTTTTGTAACAGCATACTCAAGGTTCTTTGGTTCAACTTCACCCGTTGGTTCTTGAGTCGGGGCGACACTTGCTAGGGCCGGAGGAGTTATTTGCTGTTGTGGTTGTGGTTTTGCGGTCGGAGGTTTGATAGTTATCTGAACTTGACCAGTGGGTTTGACTAGTATGTCCTTTGACACAAATGTGCTAATGTAGAGGTTGAGTTCGTAGTCTTCCTCCTTTTCTTGGTCGGTGAGTGGCTCCTCAATTGAGAAGTCAATCTGTTTAGCTGCTACTAGGACTGGTATCTTTGTCTTGGCCTGTTGAGACAACTCTCTGAAGATTTGGTCGACAGACGGGTAGTAGTCGAAGTTTTTGGGATTGGAGGCCTCACCATGCATATACCATACCGATGTATGGTCGAGTTCCAGCTGGATGTGGGATTTCGCTGGTATATTTCATTGGATTTTTTGAGGCACCCTCCATCTAGTTGTGCAAATTTTCAGTTGTTGGAACCAGTTCTCCAGGAATACTTTCCCTTGCTCTAGTTCGTGCAGGGTTCCTTTCTGGGAGAAGGGTTTAAACCTCCACATGTCGAACCTTGATGGTTCCCGAAATACTGGGCTCCCTTCTGGACAGATATGGTACATCACAATCCATAAGATGAGGGAGGGGAACTTGATGATTCCCCCCGTCTCTTGGCATCGCTCACAGATGGTTTTTATCATTTCGGTGACATAATCCCCCCATCTGTAGATTCGTCCGTCGGTGGCAATAGTGTCGACAACTTCCAGCATCTCTAATTTGAGGTCACTGCTTCGACCTGCTAATGTGAGTGTGATTGCGATGATTTTGGCCATGATTTGTGGCATTCGAGTTGTGATTTGGCCAATCATAAACCCTTTCGAATTTTTCCCAGAAGGTGATCTCGTAAGCTCTTTAACCAATCCTTATTTGATTTCGACTGGTACAGGGTCTCCTTTATTAGATAGGCCAGTCAGTTTGGAGATGACATCCCCAGAAATGTCGATCGGCTCATCAAAGTAGAACCGACCGTTGTGATAGCAACTGATGATGAATTTCATAGTAGCTTCCTTCGTGCCACCAAAGCTGGCCATCAGTGGGGCATTGGCATATCCAAAGAGGGTGCTGCATCGGAATTTTTTGGCTGCTTGAGTCATCGTTTTATCGATAAAGGCACACTCTTGGATCTCGGCCCATAGTTTTTGCCATGGGCATTCCTGTACTTTGGCATTTTTGATGTTTTTCAGCCTGTGGACCAAGAGTTTATGCACAGCTTGTAACTCTTTTTCCTTAGTCGATGCTCTGGTCTGTTTAGGGGCCATTGTGTTGGTTTGGTTGATGTCAGTACAAGGTTCTTGGATTTCGGTCGACTGAGTGTTCTAGTGTTCTCTGTGTAAATTTTGTGGTGAATGAACCTTCGACGACCCCGTATTTATAGGCAATGGTGTGTTTGTGTGCGGTAATGGATGTATTAATGGTGGACTTGACGTTCCAGCTGGAGTACATGAGTGTGAGTTAATGGTTATTTGCTTTCGGCGCTCGAGGTCATGAATGTGTGATGGGACTCTCGAGGTCGTAGGGTGGTGTCAGTGCTGAGAATGGTCGACATGAATGGTCGATGAAAATGGTCAATGGTCATGATGTCGATTGTCGAACTAGTAATTTCCTGTCATGGTTTTCGTATCTGGGGTATTATTTGTTTTTGTAATTTTTATCTTTTTATGGATTTTGGTTGCCGGTTATGGTCGTTATATGATTTTTTTTTTTTTTAGATGTTAATTTCTGTAACGTTTTAGTTGGGATCCATTGACGAGTTTGCGAAATACTAGGCCTTGTAACATCCTCAGTTGGAATGATCTGTTGGGATGTATTTCTTCGACAACGTAAGGTCCCATCCATTATGTGTGGATATTCTTAGGTTTTCCTTTGAATCGACTATTATAAAGTAAGGAAAGGTCACCAACCGACAGGTTTTTGTTTTTGATGTTGCGGTCATTCCATGCTTTCTGTTGTTGCTTTTGTATTTCTTGGTGTTGTATAGCCATGAGTCAGTGTTCTTCCAGCTTGCTGAGTTGAAATAGTCGGTCCTTCCTTGCATGTTCGACATCAACATGTAGTATTTGTGCAATAATAGGTGTCTATTATCAGAAATGTAGTGGGACTACTGCTTATTTCCCATAGACTAGTCAAAACAGGGTTTGGTCGGTCGATCGTTTATAGGCTGTTCTGTATGCCCATAAGAATGCAGGTATTTTCTCATCCTAGTCACCTTTGTCAGCATTACATATTTTAGTTAACCCTTTTGTTAGTGTTTTATTGAATGCTTCAATCACTCCATTCGACTGAGGATGATATGTTGTACTCCGTCGGTGGTTGATTTGGAATTGGTCGGTGAGGGTTTTGATGGTTTTGTTAATAAAGTGTGTTCCTTGGTCATTAATCAAGGTTAGCGGGCATCTGAATCTAGTGATGATATTTTCATAGATGAATTTAAGCTATCTCGCTAGAACATGTATCGACAGGTTCAACTTCTTCCCATTTAGTAACGTATTCTACTGCAGTAATAATATACCTTGCACCTGATCTTTTTGCTGGGATAGGAAATGGTCCTATGAATTCTATGGCCTAGATTTCAAATGTGAGACTGGGGTTTACTGATATCAGGGGAATTATTGTACTTGGTAGGGGTCGACCAAGTCGTTGACATCTGTCACATTGACTAACAAAATTTTTGCAATCTCTGCATAGTGTCGGCCACCATAATCTTGACTGTTGTATTTTTTTTGCAGTTGTGTCTGCTTGGAAATGTCCTCCTGCAGGTCCATAGTGTGCTTCATGCATGATTTGTTTTCATTCATGTTCGAGTACACACCTTCTGAGGATGTCGTCCAATCCCATTTTCTATAAAAATCTGTTAATGAGACTGTATGGTGCAGCCTTCATAGCTAAGATTTATTTTTTCTTGGTATTCATACCTTCTGGTGCCTGAACGTTTTCTAAGAACTGAGCTATTTCCTCTAGTTCTGCTGGCATTACTTCTATGTGGAATAAATGTGTATCAGGTAAGTCGTCGTCCACTCCTGTTGGTTCCTCTCCTGTGTCTATTCGGGATAGATGGTTGGGCTTGACATTTAGCTTCCCTGGTCGGACAATGACTTCGCACTCAAATTCTTGGAAAAGAAGTAGCCATCGACAAATTCTGCCATGATGGAGTGGTTTATTGACAAGATAATTCAGGGCTTGATGGTCGGTATAGAATATGAAGCGGTTGGCTAAAAGGTAATGTCGATACTTTTGGAGGGAAAAGACCATACCTAAGGCTTCTCTTTCTATGGTCGAGTAATTTCTTTCAGCCTTATTTAATTTCCAACTGCTCTAAACTATGGGGTAATCCATCCCATCATCTCCTGGTTGAGTTAGGATTTCTCCTACTGCTATTCCTGATGCATCAATATGGACATGGAATTTGATCGACCAGTTTGGAAACTTTAAGATGGGGGCTTAGACTAATTTTCTTTTCAATTTTTCGAAAGAGATGTGGCATTCCTCTGTCCACTTAAACTCTTGATATTCTCTTAACAGTTCTTCAAGAGGATAGGTCATATCTGAATAGTGTCTTATGAATTTTATGTAATAGCCTATATGGCCAAGTAACACCCTGACTTGTTTGGGGTTTACTAGTGGTTTTAGGTTGAGGATAATTTCAATTTTTGCAAAATCGACTTTGATACCTTCCTTACAGACAATGTGCCCTAATAGGATGCCTATGGGGGTCATAAATATACATTTCTTGATGTTTAGGGAGAGTTGAATCTATCTACATCTCTCTAGCATAAGTCTGAGCCATTTAGGATGATCTTTTAATGTGGAGTATATTGTCCAGTCAAAGTATACTGCCATGGTATTATAGATGTATTCTTGGAATGTTTTGACAACAATTCGAGAAAACATTGCAGGTGCATTCTTTAGTCCAAAAGGCATAACTTTGTAAGAAAAGGAACCAAATTCACATACAAATGTTGTCTTCTTCTGGTCTTCTTTAGCTATTGGTACTTGGTTATAGCCTGAGAATCCATCTGTAAATGAGTAGCATTCATGCCCTGCAACTTCATTCAAGATTTCATCCACATAAGGGGTGGGAAATGGGTATGTCGGTGTTACTTTGTTTAGCTCCCTAAAATCGACACAAATTCTTAGTATAGTCGGGTCATGTTTCTTGGGTTGTACGACCATTGGACTTTCCCATTCTGATTGATCGATAGGGTAGATAATGACTGCTGCTAACATGTTATCAATTTCCTTCTTTACTATCTCCTTGTATTTGTGAGCTAGTTTATAAGGTCTTTTCTTGACAGGTCGAACATCAGGTTTAGTATCAATTTTCATTTCCCCCATCTCTTGGACTAAGCCTTTTAGGTCTTTATAATCTCTAGCAAAGACATATTGGAAATCTTTTAGTAAGTTCACAATCTTTGTGGTTTGTTGTTCATTCCAGTAGTCACCAATTTTTGCTAGTTTTGGTTGGTCATCGTTTTAGATGTCGACTTCTTTAGTTTTTACTTTGGCATCTAGCCACTCTGGTGCTTTGTCTTCATTGATTGGTCGAATTCCTTCTTTGAACTGTGAGAACGTGGCAGGGAAGTCGGCTGCAGTCATTCTGTCAGTGTCTTGTTTGTTGGTTATTGCAACTTTTAGAATTGTGCGGATAGGTCTTGTTGTTTCAGCATGGTTGGGTTTCCATCTGAAGCTCTTTCCTTCTGTGTTTTCATTTTCTAATTGTAAGTGGGTTTACTATGGCCTTGACCTCGTTTGTAGATTGTGATAGTCTTTTATCTGTCGATGGGCTCATAAGGGTTGGTTTTTGGTCGGTTGGATAAACTGTTTGATTTGCTTTGCTGTCTCAGCCAGATTTTCATTTTGAGGTATGAAGTTAAAGTCTTTAATAAAATTTTCCCTGAGTTCATGCCATAAGAAGGTTTCACCTATAGCTTCTTCCATATTATACCATTTGTTTGGTAAGTCGGCTAGGGTTGAGGGGAACAAGTGTGGCCAGGCTCACTCATCCTTGTATCCCAGTCTTCTCCACTCCTTTTCACAAGTTATGATATGTTCTTCTGGGTTTTCCCCTTGAGTGAATATAGGTATGGAATCTTGTTGGGTTAACTTCTTTCCTCCAAACCTTTGGACAAAGTAAGTAGAAGCAGTCGTCCAGGTCTGTAGTCTTGTCTGAAGGGTATCCCACCATCTAGTTGCTTGACCTGTAAAAGTTTCAACTAGGCTTTGAAGTCAGCCATGATCACCAATATTTTTAGATACTTGTTCGACATGCATGACTGGTGATTCCCTCTCTTTATACCTTGGCAGTTGTGTAGTATCCAGGTTGGTTGGTTGTAAGGTAGGGTGTTCCCTTATTTTCTTTTTCAAAGATTTTTGGGATAATGGATACTATGAAGCACTGTCGGGTGGGTTTTTTCTGTACTTTTTGTATAGTCCAGCACCCTCTTTCTTGTGTTTCATAATTTTCGATCTCCCAGTCGTACAATTCAGCATCTGATTTATAGCCAACTGAATCTTGGTCACCTAAGTGAATTTCTCCATGGATGTTTGGTTCTGTGTAGTCTGCATCGTTGTGGATTTGGTAAAGTTGTCTGATATCGACTTCTTCATCAATAGGTTCAGTCCAAGGCTCTCCGTGGGATGGATGAATGGGTACAATGACCTTTTGACCATTCCCTTTTAATTTGATTTGTTCCTTGTCCAAAGATATGGATGCTTTCATCTTTCGACCCCAAGGTCAACCAGCTAGCGCTGGGAAGGAGCTGGATCCTTCTTTTGGGTCAATGATTTCAAAATCAACCTTGGTCAAGATTCCTTTGATGGTCGTGTCAATGTTTTTCCAGACCCCAATGGGTTCAATTATGCCTTGGTTGGCGAGTTTCAGGTAAATGCCTGACTCGTAGAGTCGAGGTCTTCCCATATGTTCCCAAGTATCCCAAGTCATGATATTTACTTGTGAACCGAAGTCGAGTACTACTTGTCGGACGTGGTAACCTTTGATTTCCAGGTCGACAAGTGGGTCGGCGTCACTTTTTTCTTTTTGATTCAAGCTGCAGATATTTTTGGTTTTTTTTTCCAGGGTTGGTACCTTTTATTTCATGCAATAATTCAATGAACTGAGATACTGATTTTTCTGTTTGAACAAGTTGGATTAATTGTGTTATTGTGTCGGGTTGAATTTTAGTCGTGCTTTCTTGTCGTGCAATTTCTTGAAATACGTGGGTTGCTTCTTTATATGTTTGTTTTACATCTCGTGGATTAGGATAGACATTTGTTTCTTTAATATTACTAATTCAAGGGTTATTAGGTCCTGTTTTTGTTCCTTGGCGAGTTACAATATGTAAATTTTTGGTGGTTATTACATCATTCTTTTGCACACAAGACAAGACATTAACATTTTTCTTGGTATTAATTTTTTCTAACATAGTAGGGAAATCCTCTAGCGAGTGATCCCCTACTCCACAGTGGGTATAGAATTTGAGATCAGTCCTATCCTTGTATGGAAAGTCTACGTACCATTGACCTTCTTTGTAACATGTGAAGCACTAGGTGGGTCGACGCGGTCGTGTGTCACAATTCCCAGGGAATTGACCTCTTCCTCCATAGCCATAGTGTCTATTGTTGTACCGGTGCTCATATCGTCGGTCGTCGTATCTTTGTCCGTTCTGATCATTTGCTGGATTGTTTTGCTTGTATGTTGTGCCACTGCATTTGTTTGGTAGACCAGCTGATAGTTTTGTCGGTTCTTCAGGTTTAACTAACAGTCGGCCGTGTTGTGACTTTTGGTCTCATAGATGGCACACTAGGAAGCCTTTGCATTCTTCATGTTAAATGGACAGTCTTTCATAGAGTGATCTCCATGTTCCTCACAAATGTCGCAAAAGGTCTTGGTCTGTACAAATCGAACGTCTTGTCGGCTATATTCTTGTCGATAGTTATCTTTTGAATGACCGGCCATCGAGCATTTGGTACACCAAATCTCCTAATTCTTGAGGCTTAGTTCTTTCAAAGATTTTTGTACGTTCTCGAGCTATTCTTCCAATCTATGGTCTATGGGGTAAGCAGGTATATCTTCATCCATCTCCACCTGGAGAGATTTTGTTAGTGCATCTTCGTAAGTTTTGAACGTCTCCAGACTGATGTGTCGGCGTATTTTCTGGGATAGTCCTACAAGAAACCATTGAATTAGTAACTGTTCATCAATAACATAATCCAGCTGGATTAGTAGGTCTTTCCAACATTTATCGTAGTCGCAGATGGTCTCCCCTAGATTTTGTGATGTGGTTTTAAGCTTCTTTGCGGCCAGGTGTTATAGCGGATTTCACCACTCCAGGTGAATCACACATTGTATGGCCTTCCCCTGTCCCGCTGCAGACTCCTTAGACCCCATGGACCATTTTTTTGTCCTTTGATGTTTCCATGATCATCCCTACAAACATAAGAAAAATGATACACGCGGATTTTAACCCGATAGTCGCGTACATACGTGGGTTTGACACCTATAACTGCGTATATGGGGATGTGTGCATAATCCAAATCCTTTTGGAGCTTTCCTTGACATGGATCCAACTCATTAGACTCCTGGCCTTCCACATGCCTTGAGATCGAACGGATTTGACCTTTGATTACCCATATGAAAAACTATATAAGGAAACCCTTGGTACATTGAAGGCATAAGAGAGAATTGAGAGCATCGAAACTATAGTCCATTATTGCCAGAACTTATGCTTGAGTCTGCATCCCTTTGTCCCTTGGAGCACTTTTGTGTTCTTCCCAAGCTCGCCTTTTGCTAGTGAGCTTTCTATCTAAGTGATGGAGGATTGAAGTGGTGGAGGCCCAAGTGGGGGATTCAGTTTCTCCGGTTCACAGACGTGCCGTTAGAGGTCGTCTCTATCTTGTAATCTCTGATTTATATTAATAAGAACTATCTTTTCCTGTCCAATAATGTGTATTTGAATGAATATTGTATCCATTGGAATATGTCAAATGCTTTTACATTATTGCTTATATATGCTAGAATAGATCTAACACCATGATATATAGAATGCTTGTATTGTTTGCTTGTTGTTGAGAAGTAATCTATCAATTCAAGCTAGAGTTGGAAAGCTCAATGGGGATCTACTTCAACAGTCAAAAATAAGGTACGAGGTTCAATCCTTTAGTGTTAGACATTTTATTTCTATTGCATATTGGAAGAGATTGATTTCTGGAGTCAAGCTGTCTGTTGTGGTACCCCAAGCCATAGGAATTTCTCTCTGTAACAGAATTGGTGACTCCGCTGGGGAGTTCCTAGTAGTTGTCCTTTGGGGGTTGATTTTTTGGCATTCAATGTACTTGAATTGCTCTTTCTCTCTTGTTTCTATGTCGGGTCTAGAGGCATGTATGCCTAGTAGAGTTTGATTGGTGTGAAGTTTGTCTCAGCCTATCTGTTTGCCTTGATTTTATGCACCTTTTCTTCATGTACGCGGTTTTTTTTATTTACAGTCGCGTATACACGCGAATTCTTCTAGGATTTCCACGTATACACGCGGGTTTACTATGAACAATCATGTATACCTTTGGTTTTTCCTTTTTGTGGAAGATATTTGGTTGCTGGGTGAATTCTGATATTTGTTGAGTCTCCTTTGGCACTGCCTGAGTCTATTTTGACCCCTGTTTCTGACCAGAAATGTTCTTTTTAGCCTAAATTTTTTTTTATAGGAAAGTTCTTGTCATGGCATCTTCAATTTTTTGTTTGAGATTAGTGCATTAGAGTTCTTTTACCTAAGTGATTTGCTTGGATGTTGTTTATGTATGCTTGCAGAGTCTGAGGGTCGTAGAGTCATTCTTTTTCTTTTTGCATCTCTTATATTTTCAAAAAATCCAAAAACATCTGCTTATCATTATGCATTGCATTTTGCACTTTGCATTGTACTTGCACTAGTTCTAGATTTGCTTTGGAGTACTAGTTAGGACTTCATATAGGAAAATTTGCATTTATCATTTGAAGAAGAATTGTGCATTTCACGTAGTAAGAATACCCTGTTTTCATGGACACAATGCATTTGCATTGATTGTTAGGTGTGCATTTTACTTCTTGTTGCGTCATAACACCACTAGTTGCACAGTCATTTCCCTTTTTGCGTAATAAAGCCAACTAAAATCAACGCTAAATTAAAATGAATTACACTCTTTTCTTTTCTAGGGTGCACCAACAAGCTTAGGTTTTAGGATCTTGGAATAGTTCATTGTAAGTCAATTCTCCAAGATCACTAAACAACAACATCTAGGTGTCTGTCTAGGTGAGTGTGTGAAATCCTTGGTATAACCATTGTTCTCAGGATCCTCCTCTCAAAAGGGAGTTAAGCACGAGGCAGTGTGAGCGGTTACTGATTGGGATGACCCCTAGTCATAACTAAGTAGCATCGGAGATATTTCCAGGATTATATTCGTATCTGGGGGCTCTTTCGAGAGTTTCGGGCTTTGCTACCCTGGCCATACGGTCAATCCTGCCTGCGACTGTCCGCTTGAGCATTGATTATATTAAGGTGACCTTAGTGGCCTTACCTAGGATATCGAGGGGGTACTTGTAGAGTTTATTCTGCAGGTGTCCCGTCCAGGTTGGGGTCGGACAACACAGTCTCTATACACGTCGAAGATGAGGGCCACAATAATTGGTTACGTAGCTCCGCTTGTTGTGTATGGGAGTCTCAAGCCTCTCCTAGGTGAGACATACCTACTTCATTCGGGAGCTCACTTATCCAGCCCTTGTTTGCTTGCATTTGGCTTTAGTTTTTATTAGTGATTTCTCTGTGCACGCTAGTTGGCCTAGGGTTTGCGTAAATAGAGAGTCTTTGCTATTTTTTGAGTCATTGTGGAATCGAGTGCGGTTCTGTGCCGTTCTCGTCGCTTAGTAGGAATTCCACCTTCTACTTCTCCTCCTCCTTTGGGAGAGAGACCTAGACCGTCTAGGCGGACTATGTCACACATTGATTCACACACCATGGGGGATTCTTCAGAAAATATTCATGAACCACCTCCTCCCATTCGTGTTGACGATGGGGAATTTACTCCTACTTACGATCCTTCACCCGACTTAGCTGAGTTAGGTCCTGTGATTTCTGAGATAGAAGCCATGCATGATATACCTACTCATTCTAAACCTAATTCCCCATTGATGCGTTACCGGTATGGCATGCCGGAAAATGCCGAGACTCACTTTGAACCCCCCACTACTAGCTATGGTAGTTATGGTATGGCTAGTTTTCCTATCCACGATTTGACATTTCATGTCAAATCCAACTTTGAGCCTAGCACTATGCCTGGGGGAAATCCCATTCCTTACCATGCGGAGAGGTTTAGGAGTACTAGTCATATTGCACCTTCCATCCCAATGGTCAAAGCTATAGATTATGTTCCTCCTAGGTCTAGGGTTAGCGATCCCATTAGGATACCAGACCCGAGACGAGTGATGATAGGTGGTAACACGTATATTATTGCTTAAGTTCCTTCATCCTCAGCTCCTAGTTCTTCAAATGTCCATCCTCGACCTTATTAACATGGTCCTTCAAGTCGGCACATGGCTACAAGTCAGGTCTGTACTGCGGTTACTAGATCGATTGTGTCTCAAGTCTACATACCACCCGTTGCTTCGGGAGGTTATGTTCATGCTTCTAGAGGTTAGATTACTACTTCCGCGGCATATATCCCTACGTCTGGTATGTCTATTCCTACTTCCGGAGTGAATCTTCCTATCTATGGAGTGTCTCATGGGGCATCGCAAGTGATGACCTATGGACCTTATTATGGGGTGCAGTACAGACAAGGTTCTTCACCTTACAGTGGCAGGTATCAACAACCTGCCTACTCTCCTAATTATGGCTTTGTAGCTCCTACTCATCAAGGCCCACCTTATTATGGTGCTTCCATGCCACCCTATATGAGTCAAATGGGAGGAGGAAACTATGGCCAAGGCCATGGTGGAAACCAAACCTATGTGCACCAGGAAGCGGTCCATCGACCTCATCATCCTAGGCTCCCTTTCCTCGTGACACTTAATCTTTTTGACTTATCGAGACTTACGAACAATCCTGTGGCTCACGACTCGGCATGGCCTGCTGTCCCTACCAAGATTCCTTCGGACATACCTAAGTTCGAAGGAAAACCGGGAGAGGATCTGAGCAAACACGTTACTACATTTCACCTATGGTGCTCTTTGAATTCGTTACATTAGTTTTCAGTCTGCGTGAGACTATTTCAATGCACCCTCATAGGGCCTGCTACGAAATGGTACATAGAGTTACCTAGGGGAGATTTCACCTTGTTCGGCAACCTTGCGATGACTTTTCTTAATCACTTCAGCTACCAGTGCGCTATGATGTTGGTACTAAACTCTTGTCAACATTTCGGCAAGATAAAGCCACCCATATTTCTGATCATATTCAGGAGTGGCGTAGACGGAAGAGATTAACTAAAGCCTTTATACCGCCAGAGTTCCTTCTCGAGTGGTTCCTCAAATCGTTATTGCCATATATAGTGAAGGATGTTTCCACATTCGGAGTACAGAATGAGGAACAAGAGATATTTAGGGCGCAGGAACTAGACTTGATTTATGCTCAGTCTGGTTTGTTGTATGAGATTATTCCTAATGCCCCTCATTCTAGTTTTGATCCCAAGGTCAAACCTAGACCACATGCCGATGGCATTGTGGGTTGTGCAAGTGTGAAACCTGCGGATTCAGTTGCAAAACAAGTTGCTCAGTTGTCAATCAACCAATCTGCTTCGGGACAAGCTACGGCTTCATCTCAGCCCGCCCAGACGGCGAGTGTACTTTCTGTGCAGTCGTCGGACCAGAAGGGTAACTAGCAGCCCAGACGGAATAGAAAAAAGGGTAAGAATAATAATTGAAAGGGTGGGACTAAGAATGAGAATTCCAACAATAATGAAAAGAATGGTAGAAGTGCTGGGGGGGACAAGTAAGCTAAGCGTAAGGTTAAGTTTCCTTGTAAGTTATGTAAGGATGATCACCTCACTTACTTGTGCCCTCAGATGGATGAAGCTTTGAGATTCTTAGCACAAGTCCCAGCTGTGCTAACGAACCCTTTACCACATAACCAGAATATGAACTCGAAGTCCCATGACCAGTCTAGTGAGAATGATCCACCAGAGGCTAGTGCTCATGGGTGCATTAACATGGTTCGTGCTGCGAAAATTGTGACTCGTGCAAAAGATTATAGTTCGTCATAGCCCAGCCCAGGAAAAGATCCTGATCCACTAGGGTCTCCTTTGTGCATTGAGAAACCTGCAGATAAACCTGAGGTTACACCTCGCATTCCTAAGGGAGTTCTTAAGCGTTCGGGGCATAATCCAAATGCCCGAGCTGCCCAGAATTATTCAGTTGTTGAGGATTTGGG
Source organism: Pseudotsuga menziesii (assembly GCA_001517045.1). Classification (NCBI taxonomy): domain Eukaryota; kingdom Viridiplantae; phylum Streptophyta; class Pinopsida; order Pinales; family Pinaceae; genus Pseudotsuga; species Pseudotsuga menziesii. The sequence continues at coordinate 8,988 of LPNX010464936.1, read as the reverse complement.
CCATACTCCTTGTGCGATGTATGCATTGGAGGTACTTCAGAGTTGTCCTTTGCAAAGGAAGGCGTTGCTTTCTTCCCTTGGTGTGAATGGAGATGATTCTTCCTTGGTGATCAAATTTGAAACCGCAGGAATGCAGCTTCGCTTACCCTACTATGTGTCTCTTTTGGTGCACATAGAATGCCTTAATATGGTCATCAAGCGTACAGTGATTGACGAGGGTGCTGCGGCTTCTGTGATGTCTTTTTCCTGTTGGAAGGGTCTGGGTTCTCCTGAGCTGTCTAAATCAGTGACTATGTTAACTGCGTTTGATGGGAGATCTTTTATGCCGTACGGAATTATTCCTTCCCTTAAAGTCCATTTGGGAGGGAAGACCATTGCGATAGAGGTCGAGGTGGTTGATGTGCCCATTGACTATAATCTCTTGCTAGGTAGGAACTGGATGTATAGCATGCAAGCCGTTGCTTCTTCCGTGTTTCACGTTGTATGCTTTCCACATAACGGGAATATTGTGACGATTGATCAAATGGAATTCAAGAATCCGTCGGTTACCGCATCTTTGGGAGCCTCAATCCCGATCGTTTACCACTCTCAGCCAGCAACTGGGAGTGTGGGTGTAGGCATGTATCCATCCCTCATGGAAAGCTTTAGTTGTCCTACGCCGATCCTCATGATAGGATCTTGTTTCAATAAGGCTTCAACTTCTACGACCTCGATGTATTTTTGCACGATCCATATGGAAGATCCTTGGGTTCTTCCTACGCTGAGTACTTCGAGTGAGCTTGTCGAGACAACCATGCCCTTACCTATAGTTATGATTGCTTATCAAGCTAATATCAAGTCTACTATAGATCCTTGTTCTTCCTCTTCACAGACAGAGGAGGAAGATCCCTATGTGCTGCCGGCATGGGCAGTACAGTCTTCTCATGCCCACGACTACCTTGATATGGTTTTCCCTTCAGATGAAGCGATCATCGAGGCTATGTCGAGAGTTGAGCCACCATGGGAGGAAATTCATCATAGATCGTACTTCCTTCCACCACTTGACCATTTGGAGCATGAGGATTATAGGGAGATTCTTAAGCAGAACGTTGGTAGGCCCATGGTTCCTTTAAGCTCTCCTAGTACGATGGCTGATGGAAACATGGCGAATATATTGTCAACGATTCCTATCAACATTTCTCGCGATCCTGGCACAATTGAGAATGTCTATATTGGGGCCGAATGTTCCAAAGCTGAAATTCTTGAATACACCGAGCTATTTAAGGAATTCTATGATATTTTTGCTTGGTCTTACGACGAGATGCCAGGTATTGACCCTCAGATTGTTGAACATGAGATTAAGACTTACCTCAATGCTAAGCCTGCTCGACATCGTTTACGCGCCGTGAATCCTAGGAAAGCACCCGCCATTAAGGAAGAGATAGAGAAGCTGTTGAAAGCCAGTTTCATCTATCCCGTTCCCTTGACAGAGTGGGTTTCAAACCCCGTTCCAGTGGATAAGAAGTAGGGAGCTATCTGTATATGCACTGATTTCCGCGATTTAAATCATGCCTGTCCTAAGGATAACTTCCCCACACCATTTATTGATCATATTTTGGATGAGTGTGCGGGTAGCGAGGTGTTCTCCTTTATGGACGGATTTTCCAGGTATAATCAGATCCAGATTAAACCTGAGGACCAACACAAGACTGCATTTATTTTTCCTTGGGGAACATTTGCATATCGAAAAATGCATTTCGGCCTTAAAAATGCTGGAGCTATGTTTCAGCGGGCGATGACCTTGATTTTCCACGATATCAAGTCTATTATTGAAGTATTTTTGGATGACCTTGCTGCTCATTCTCGTATGAGAATGCGTCATATCTATCACTTGAGATTGGTATTTGAAAGATGTCGTCATTATTCAGTTTGATTAAACCCTCATAAGTGCATATTTTGTGTGAAGTCGGGTCATTTACTAGGATTCATCGTTTCGAAAGAGGGTATAAGGGTCAACCATTTGAAGGTTGAGGCAATACTTCAGTTGTCTCCCCCGAAAAATATTCGTCATCTTCAGTGTTTGCAAGGCATGAAAAACTTCCTACAAATATTTGTTGTCAAATTTGCCAATTTGACTAGAGGTTTCATGCGTCTCTTGAAGAAGGATACTCCCTTTGAATGGGATGAGCGAGCCCAGGAGTCCTTCGATGCACTTAAGCAAGCCCTAGCATCGGCCTCGGTGATTAGTCCTCCAGATTATAGCCGTGATTTCTTATTATATGTGGCCGCGTCCTTAGAGACGATTGGTATGGTATTGGTTCAAGAGGATGAGGAGCTCTAGGAACATGTCATATATTACTTGAGCCGAAACCTTATTGACGCAGAGATTCGGTATTCTCATGTCGAGAAGCTTTCTTTGGCTACCGTACATGTGGTTCAGCGTTTGAGACATTACATTCTCCTTCGCCAGACCTTGGTCATTGCCCATGTCAATCCATTTCAGTTCATCCTCACACGAAGGATGATTGGGGGAAAGTATAATAAATGGATTGTCATTTTGCAAGAATTTGATCTCGAGTTTGTTTCGGAAAAATTGAAGAAATCCTTAATATTTGCAGAGCTTATATCGGATTTTCCGAGCGAGACCGAGTGGAGTTGTGAAGATACGTTTGTGGATGAGCACATCTTCCTTATCTCAACATTAGACCCATGGTATGGGGATATCATAGTATATTTGCAAACACAAAGGACCCCTACTCACCTCTCTCGAGATGAACGACGACGATTACGTCACGTCTTCAAGAACTACCTTATAGTGGACAATACTTTGTACCACCATGGGGTAGATTCAATTTTACGATGCTGTTTAACTCATGATGAGGCTGAGGTTGTGTTGAATGATTGTCACGGAGGGGCGTGTGGTGGTCATTTATCTGGGCTTTCTACAGCTCAAAATATTTTAAGAGCGGGTTATTTCTGGCCGTCGATCTTTAAATATTGTGTTGATGCGGTCAAGAGGTGCCACCCTTGCTAGGTGTTCACACATAATATGCGCTCGAAACCTATCCCGTTACATCCCATTATCACTGCCGGTCCCTTCACCAAGTGGGGGCTCGATTTTATGGATTGCAACCCAGCTTCGGCTGGGGGGCACCATCATATTATAGTGGCTGTTGATTACTTCACAAAATGGGCTGAGGCTATGCCTATAGTAAAATCTGGCAGTGAGACAATCTCTCACTTTGTGTTCAACCAAATTATTACTCGGTTCGGGATTCCGAAAGAGCTTGTCATCGACCATGGCTCGCACTTTAAAAACCGTATGATGGAAGAGTTGGCTTCCAAGCTCGGGTATAAGCAAGAACACTCTTCTTCTTATTACCACCAAGCGAATGGACGGGTTGAAGCAATGAATAAATTACTCAAATACATTCTCCAACGAACCATCGCATGAAGCAAGACGAATTGGCATATTATGTTATATCCTACTTTGTGGGCATAACGAACCGCTGTTAAGACTGCCACTAGTTTTTCTCCATATCAGTTAGTACATGGAGTGGAGTCGATATTGCCGGTTGAATGCGAGATTCCTTCGTTGAAGCTAGTTGTAGAACTCTTACCAGGCACGTCACCTTTGGAGGAGCATTTGGTTCACCTTGAGCAACTTGATGAGCAGCATCGGGATGCCTTGGTGGCTCTAGAAGTTAATAAGCATCGCGTAAAGGCCCAATACGATAAGTCTGTCCATCTAAGAGTGTTTAGTGAAGGAGATTTGGTCCTCTTGTGGGATCAAATGAAAGAACCCTTGGGGGTAGGGAAATTTAACCCTATGTGGTGTGGTCCTTACGTGGTCAAGCATGTGTTAGAGAAGGGTGCCTACAAGTTAGTGGATTACGAAGGGACAGCTTTGGTGGAGCCTAGAAATGGGCTCTATCTTAAAAAATACTATGCATGATCTTTAGCCAAGGCTGTTTGTTGTATATTATTGTACATCTTTTTTGCATAGTTAGGTCCCTTTTATCGTGATTGGGTTTGTGGTTAGTTTTCGTTTCTTTTGGCAGATGTCAATGGAATCTTCCACTTACATAGGATTCGTGGATGGTGCAAGCCATCACACTCAACACTCAGCCTCTGCTGCTTGGGTGATTTATACTCCTATGGGTCAGGTACTGTCTTCAGGAGGTGTATGTCTATGGCCATCTTCCAACAATGTTGCAGAATATAGCGCCGTTATTGGGCTTCTACGGGATGCCATTTCACATGGTGTTCTCTCTCTTGAGGTATGTCTTGATTCAGAGTTAGTAGTGTCATAGATCAATGGTTTGTACCATGTTAGAGATCCGACATTATTAAGAAGATTCTTGCGTGTGAGATTGTTAGAACGGCAATTTGACAATATAACATATATACACATTTCAATAAATAATAATCAAGTTGCTGACTCATATGCTAACTACGTGTTAGATTGGCATTTGTTTCATTCACATTAGATTAATCATAAACACATTTACACATGTAAATAAATAAATCGATCACCATAAAAAAAAATTTATATATATCAAAATGTGGTAATACATAGTGTCATAATACAAAATTGGGGCTTTTTAAAGCCGCCATCATATAATACATGGTAGTACAAAACATATACACTCCCAGGTATCTAGTCCTATGGAGGAGGAATAGGGTTGTGATCATGATATGTCATTACGGCTCTAGCTAGCCACCGGAATAAACGCACCCATGCATGTGGTACACCCACCACCTGCCACTGCATGGCCTCAGGAAAGTCCTCAACTTGTGCCATGGGAACTCTATGATTCAACCGCACAAAGTTGGTATGGATGCTCTGGAGCGTCCGCTCCGCATCCACACCCGTGATCTCATCTCCTCTTCCCCTCCGTCTATGATGAGGGAAGCCCTCTGGTCACCGTGGTCCCACATATGCACATGAATGGTATATGTCACTATGTATTGTCACCCAAAAACATGTCTTTTTGATTCCATATAATCAAGAAAATACAAAAAAAATTAAATAACTCAAAAATTTCAAAAATTATAGGGGTAGAGATTCGATACCTATGTCTCTATATGCCGAGCCTGGTGGCAATGGCATGTCCGGATCACCCCGGAAGTCTATCCCTGCATAAGGATAGTCATCTATGGCAACTATCTATCATCGCCACTATGGAAAACAATCAGCTGGGTAAGGGTTGGCCACCCTACCACCCCCCAGTCTCTGCATAGCATATGCCCAATGTCGTTGGGCCGGATCTCGAACCCCGTGGAGAGGAACATTAACTCTAGGGCTCAATCTTGGAACACGGTCGAAGAAAAACGTGCTCAAAATGCTGCTGAACCTGAAGTTCCGTACCCTGCCAGCCTTACACTCATTGAGCTAGTGTTTCATGTTGCTCAGTAGTGTCATACTCCAATCATATATAGTGGGTCTCATACACTCCACCGCATAGAACATCAGTGGCCGCGAGGCCTGATGGAGTGATGCTAAACCTGCTATCCTACCCAACATCAGTAATATGGCCTTTAGGCCCAGTACCTCTATAGCATTGGTAGGGATTTGACTCCCCACCTTCTCTGTATCTGGGTAGCAGTACATGGCTATGTAGTCATCTATAGTGAGGCCCCCTCCTGGCCCACCTCGGGAACGAAGGTTTACCACCTCCCCTCGTTTAGATAGACCTGTGATAAAGTATATATCCTCCACCTCTATGGTGAGGGACATCCTGTCAATACGGAAAGACTCTGAGTCTGGATCCCAATAGTCTACCAGCATCTGTAGCAGTCCTGGTTTGGCCCTCAAACCACCAAGACACCAGAACTTATAGAGTCCGCATGCACGTAATGCTTGCTGAGCCATTAAGTCAGCCCTGACTGCTTCCTCTACATCACCGTGCTCACGCTCTCTCCATTCTAGCACCATCCTGCAAGAAAAATTGAAAATTTGCCCATTATATTCTTGTAAAAACTCATGTGTGGCCTCATACCCTACTGTTTTGAAAACAGTCGCGTACGTACGTGGGTTTTGGCCCCCTTTCCACGTATAGTCAGCCCTATATGCGGAAAAAGACTCGATAACCGCATGGGCCGTAGCGCGCATGCAAGGATGGCCTTTAAAACCTCATTTGACCATGGAAATTGACAAAATTTATATTGAAAGGCAAACTGAGAGTATGAGTAAATACCTGGAAGAAACGGTTGTGAATTTTGCCTGCTGGATCTCCTGGAATTTACAGTTGAAAATCTGAGCTCAAACAGGCAAAAGTTTCAAATGAATTATATTTTTTACTATTTATCAAAAAAATTTCAAATATTTGAAATTTTTTACCCCCTTTCCTATAGTTTTGACGTTTTCTAACCATTTTGGACCGTTTTTGACATAATGTGTGATGTAGAACACCTTTTTCAGTGCCGTTTCAGCCATTGGATTGACCCATTCGTACAGATCTCAGGTATCATGTCTAAACTGGCATATAGGTTAGGTTCACCACCATTTGCATTTTTCATGACCTTATGACCATATCATCATATCCTCAGGTACGAACCCACTCTGTTATGTCACGGAACCTTCTTGCTGCTTTAGAAGTGGCATGATATGAGTGGTAGAGCTTCACCTTACATGGGCACCCTAGTTAGCGCCTTATTTTCATTTGGTGCCCCTGCCGATGTTTTCTCCTTTAGGGTGTGGGATTCTGTTGTATAGTACTGCCATGACATTTCGTAAGAGCCTCATACTCCTCTTGATCTTATGCTGGCATATTTCCCTCAGGACTCCCCTTGTATCAAGTTGTGAATGCATTATCATGAGATTTTCCTGCCTTATTGAGCTTTATACCGGCTTCCCTGACATTGTGTTTCAGCCATATAGCCCGAGCTTGTCTCATGTCTAGCCATGCAGAGCCATTTTTTATATCCTTCGCAGCTTGTTTCCCTTTTACCGGGAGGGGATTTTCCCCCGAGTGTCGATATCCTACACATGTATCCTTGCATTGAGCATAGGTATGTTCCACTGCTTGGAACTAGTTTGTTTGCCTTTATGACACTCGTCTCCTCCTAGTTTGTAACTATAAAGCTAGTTTACTCTTTTTTCAAGCTTTTCAAATAACTAAAAAGGTCCAAAAAAATCAAAAAACGAAAAAGCCGGACAAGGAAAGATAGTATCTTTGGCAGCTATCGAGTCGTGTCGCCTTCGAGTAAAGCACTGTATATCACATCCATTGGTTGGGTTATAGTTTGAATTAGGAGCTGTACTCGTTATCTGAGTTTATCTCCATCGACTGGTTAAGCTTCCAGTCCCTATGGATCCTCTGTTGATGCCTCCTACGTTACAGAGATGTCCCAGTTTGTATATCGAGTCTATGCTGCCTTTATTCAGTCACCATATGTCGTTATGCTCTTGTTCGAAGGAAGTTGAAACCTGAGTCGGCCATTCCTCAGTTATCTTGACTTTGCATGTAGGCCATTCCCGGTACAGTTACTGGTTCATGCACCTTATGATCGAGTCCTTTCACATTATACAGCTTTGCTGAGTACCTCGTGTTGGATGATGGGGGATGCCTTAATGCCCTCCTTCCAGTGGATTTCATCCCATCAACTTCAGATCATTTATTCTGGGATCAGAATCTAGAGTCATTTTGAGTGCCTTGAGACTTGCAGTCATCAGTGGCAGGTTCTCTCGCCCGGCGACAGTTTTATGGGAATACATCAATGTCCCCTGATCGATGGACTCTCTCAAATGTTTGACCTCAACACATGTATTCACACTTGTTAGTTTGCACTCTAGTACCTTGATTCCCATTTTCATTATCGGTGGGTGATCTCGCATCTGTTAACGGTATACATCAATGACCGATAATCAGACGATGGACTACTATGTTCGACCTCGACACCTCTATTCGCATAGTAGGACATGTACTCGTAGCAGTTTGTGTAGAAGACTTTCCAGATTGGTGGCATTTCTTATATGCTACCTCCTTGATCGTGCCAGTATTCATGAGATTTCAGCTCTCATGAGTTAAATCCAGTGTATGTCAGACATTTCTAGCCACTATGGAGATCTTGATCTGTTATATATCTTCAGCCATTTTGTAGATCACACTAGTACAAAAGCGCGTATTTTTCCATGGAGGTTTTCCACGTTTCTTACTTTTTGGTGTAAAATCAGAAGCAACAGGAACGAGGCGTCACTGTATCCACGCCTAGCCGTCGCTGTATCCACGCAGGGGGTCTTATCCGTCACTGTATCCACAGCTAAAGAGCTATACGTCATTGTATCTGTGGCTATCCGTCACTATAGCGACGGCACCGCCAAGTTGACCTAGGGCATTGAGATTTCATTGGCTTTTTACAACAGCCAACTTGACCTAGGGCACAAAAAGTCAATGTTTGCCGTCGCTATAGCGACGTCTAAGAGTTCTATAAACACAAATACCAAAACGATATTTTCTTCACACTTTCCATTGTTGCAGCACTGTTTTCGGGTGATTGTTGGAGCTGTTTATTATTTCCGTCTCCTGCTGGTGAACAATCTAGATCTACATAGTCCGGATTTTAAACATGCAAGGTTAGTTTGTGTTTTCAAATGATGCATACTAAATGATTTCCAATCTTCCAAACATGGATAGACATCTATGTTTAGGCCTGCATCCTCTTATCTTCACAATGTTCTTCTTTTACTAATTTTTTTTTGGTAGTATTGGATGAATTCTCTTGAAAGATTTTGCTTCTTTTGTAGCTTATGTGTCCTCTTTCAAGGTTTAATGCCTTCTATTGGAATCGGTTTAAGACAACATACATGTAAAAAGGGATTCAATTTTATTTTTATATGGAAAGTTCAAACGCCCAATAATATTTTAGATTAGAACAACATGCATGCAAAAAGGGACTTTTTTTATATATGGGAAATTCAAACACACAATAATATTTTCATCAAAGTCTTCAATATTGTCATTTTAGGTCACATTTGTTGAACACCAAGGTCCATACATCAAAATT
>LPNX010464930.1:67809-89073 GCA_001517045.1 Pseudotsuga menziesii | reverse complement strand
TGCCTAATTATAGGCAGGAGGTTGGTGGTTCGATTCCTCCGTGCCCTATCATAAATTTGTGACTACAAAAACAACTAAATTCACATATATACGACTATTAGTAGTTAATTTCTTGTATCTTAGTCGTATTTATCTTAGTCATTAATATGTTAACATCTAGTAGTTTATTTAGTCGTATATTTGGTCATCAATGGTTGCAATCAGTGACTAAATCAGCGACTAAATCAATGATTAACTCAGTGACTAAATCAATGACTAAATCTGTGACTAAATCAATGACTAAATTATTAACTATCAATGACTAAAACAATGACTAAATCATTGACTATCAATGACTAAAGCATTGTCTATCAATGACTAAATCATTGTCTATCAATGACCAAATCAATGACTAAATCAGTGACTAAATTAGTGACTACTAAGTCAAGCTATTAATGACTAGTGAAATACGACTAGCTATAAGATAGTGGTAATTTGCTACTATTAGTCACCGACTCAAAAATAGTCATTTATAGCCTGATTTTAGTCATTTTTTTAGTCATTAATTTCTCATTTTCCACTAGTGTAATTTCTTTCTTAATAATGGGAAGCAATTTAGGGTTTATCCTTCTAAGTTTCTGCTTGAAATTTTTCTCCCCAGGTTTTATAGGAATAGTATGTTGTATTATAGATATATCATACTCCTTAAGATCTTCATAACTCCAAGAAAATACATCTGTATACTTCTTCATTAAATTCACATATTCTTCTTTTTCTTTTTTAGGCAAATTTTTGGATAACTTTATAATCTTAGGATTCTCTTCAGTGCCAATATTTCTGTCTTCAACAGCATTCTCAACAGGATTTACTTTAGGATTCTTAGCAACATCATTCTGATCAAAAAAAATTTCCAAAGGAATCAAACCTCTTGGTATGAAATTATTTTTTAATTGAATAATATCCTTTCCTCCTAAGGTTCCCCTTAATTTTTCAGCGCCCTCCTTTTCTTTCTCAGGTTCTTCATCATCTTGAAAGCTCTCGCCATTGTCATTTTCGATGTCAATATGAGTATTTACAAATTATCCTGATAGTTCTAAGAATATTCTGATCTGCATGTCATCTTCAAATACCTACCAATATTTAGAATTATCTGGAATAGATGGTCTGTTCACAATTTCTACTTGATATTCTTTCTGACCAGCAATAGGGGTTTTGAATTTTCCAGCAGCTACTGCCAAAGAATCTGCCATAGTATTTTCATGTTTGGAAACCACTTGAATTGTGTGCTCTATAAAAAATTTACCAATCATATCCCACACTTCATTCCTATAAGCCCTCATCCGAGGATGCTTGGTTTGATAACTATCATTCACTTGGCTTATCACCAATTCTGAATCTCCTAAAACTTGTATCCTTTGCGCTCCCAAATATTTCAAAGCATGCAACCCTAGTAATAAAGATTCGTATTCTGCTACATTATTGGTGCATTCAAATGTTAATTTATATGATAAAGCTTTGAAATCTCGTATAGGAGAAATTATATACACACCAGCTCCAACACCTATTTTTGCAGTAGATCCATCAAAGTACATAGTCCACAAACCTTCCCTTTTTTGTTTTGCCTCCAAAGAATCCTGTTCCATCATCTCTTCTTTCTTATTTTCCTCAGACTTCTCCTGTAATGTGGCTTCTAAATCATATGGGACAGTATCATTAAAGAAAATAGAAGACCCCAAATCAGTATCAACAGCATATCTATGAAGAACTTCAGGTTTATCTTGAGTGCTCACTACATAATGAGTTCTTTTTTCACTATACAACCTTCTGCTCCCATCTTGAACAGGAATCGTAGCATATGACATATCCATTTGTAAACTACCTTTCAACTTTGAAGTCCAAGATCTTGAAAACAATACCCCAAACTTAGGTGGAATATCTACTACTACCACATCCATGACTATAGTTTTAGATGGCAATTTATTCAAAGTCACCACCATATCTTTAATCAAACCAAGACATTTTACTCTCCTAGATTCAAAAGAATACAAATCTTTATAGGGTTTTGTCACTTCCAATCCCAAACTTTCAACTACTCCCTTCGGCATTAAATTATGTTATGCTCCTGAGTCTAGCATAGCATTGTGGACCACCATATCATGCACATTCAAACTCAAATAGAAAGGAGGGACTTCTTCATTTTCTAAATTTTCAACCTTTGACCCAAATGAAATAGTAGGATTATCATCATTCAACTCTAAAATATCAGATTGCAATTCTCCTTGACCTTTGACCATTTTTGTTATAGTATTTCTATATCCATTGTTTCTCAACAACTCGTTAAATGGAACATAAATTTTTAACTTTGAAAGCTCATTTTGCAAATTAAAACCAGAACTAACTCTTTCTACATCAATAGGGGCCATTTGCTTCATTATTTTGTCTTTTTGTATCTCATTTTCAACTTCTTTATTTACAAAAGACTCTTTTTGCACTTCTTTTCCCTTTTCTACATTTAGGGAACTAGTAGAAGGTTGATTTGGATTTGCCTTGCCCTTATTTATGAAAACTTCCCTGTTTCTCAATATGATTTTTCTATGCACATCATCCATAGCATGTAAATAACCTCTTTGATACTATTCTGTCTCCCTTTCAAATTCCTCATTTCCACCTTCTTGTTCAAACATGTTATGCTCTTCTTCGGTAAGATATATCTCTGAATCTAGTTCTCCAAAAAGATGAATTTCATTTTCAGTAGGGTCCTCTTCATCGGCAACATAATTCTCAAGAAACGGTGGTCGAACTTGTTGTTCTTCTTGATTTCTTGGGTTTCTCATGTCTCTCTGCCTATTTTGTGGAAGAACGGGAGGATTTGGTCTTCTAAAATTAGGGTTCCTGATTTGAGGATCAACTTGTTCTCTGTTGAATGTCCTATTATCCATAGTTAATTTGTCCATCAACTTTTCCATGGTCTTCAACATCATTTCAAATTTGATATCAGTGGTAGAAGAAGAAGCAGAAGGCAAATTTTCTTCCTTTTTCCTGCTATCAATATCTATATGTTTCATTTTTCCACTTGCCATCATATTTGCTTCCACTTCTAAAGCATCTGTAAACATTACAGCAAGAGTCGTTGATTTTCTTTCCCTTAATGAAAATGCAAAATCATTATCAAAGGCTCCAGCATAATGTAGTTTAGCAGTGGCTGTAGAAGGTTTTATGTCTTTTGGAATAGAATTATAAACCCTCATGAAGCTTCTTGAAAATTCATGAACGGATTCAAAAATTCCTTTTTTGAGACTGTTATACTAAGACAAGAGCTGTAAAGGATTTTGTTTATCATCCCATCTATCTAGAAATGCATTCTGGAAATCCTGAAAATTCAATATAGACCCATATGGAAAATCTTTAAACCATTTCTTTGCCTCATCTGATAAACTTTGAGAAATAACCGCATTTTAACATCTGCATAATCAACTTCTTCCAAGTCAACGAAATCTTCAAACCTAGCCACATGTTTCTTTGCAGTTATGTCACCTTCTCCATCAAACAGAGAAATTATTTGGGAATAATTATGAGGAAGGTCATGTAATAAAGCAGGCAAACGCAAGGGAGCAAATCTAGCTGCCATTGGTCTAGGTGGGTTCAAAGGAATTGAAAACTTTTGAGTATTTTGAGAGGCAAATGTTTCAACTTTCATAGTCTATTGTAAATCTCTCCAGAGGGAATCTAGCAAATAATATTCTAATCTACGATAATTAAATTCATTTTTCTTAAGATCAAACTCAGATTTAGTTTTCAACAAACTCCTTCCAACATTAACTTCCCATTCTGGATCAATAGGAGAATCTTGAGAAGATGATGCACCAAACAAAGGAAAACCTATTTTTTCTTTATCTTTTTCCTTAAATAACCTTTCCATATCTTCCAAAATTTTTAAGATTTTAGTGTCAGAATTACCTCGTGTGTGTCTTCTTGAAGCCAAAATGACTCCTTAAGATTTGAAAAAATTTACAATGGAATCGCCAGGGCAAATATACAACCTTTTCTACTGATAAAAATTCATGTTTGCCCACAGAAATATTTCTTCAAACTATGTCATTCTCCCCAGGGCATATTTGTACTTTCGTTCCCCGGCAACAACACCAATTTGTTAACACTCAGAATGTACCCAGGTTGCAAAGATAAATTCCAAATGTAACAGCAAAATCTGCTTCAGAAAGAAACTAGCTTTTCTTTCCAGAGAGGGATCTCTCAAATATAAATTTTAACAAGGCCAGATATAAATCAACACTTGGAAATTATATAGATGGTTGAAACAATACATATAATCATTGGGAAATGGAGTCACATATACATAAATATATCACAAACACATATGCATGAGATTTTATCAAAGGCAAGATAACCACTCAATCACACTCGTTCATTTAGTTTAGGTGGAACAGAAGAAATAATGAACAGTCCATCAATATAGAGCATCAAAATATGAGTTCTATATTAACTTTAGTAGAAAAATTTATAGAATATCTGAAACAATGGTCAGAGCATAACCAATATGAATTCCAACCATTCAATACTATGTTTCAGATACGAAGAAAACAAAATGGAGTGTAACACTAGAAAGAACAATCACAAAGGAGGAGAAATACAGACTGTAATGTAAATAGCAAAAGAATCTATGATAACCCACACGCATTCATATTTGTTATTCAAAAAATATATATGTCTTCAAAAAACATTCATCAACAAGATGGGTTCCAACCCCCATTACATAAAGTAAATGCAATTATATACATAAAATGATTTTTTCTTCCAAGAATATTTATAACTGAATAATCTGCTTAAACAAAGTCTTGTAACTATATTCCTAACTACTAGGAATAAACTACTTGCTTCGATCCTAACAGATCATTTAATTAAAATCAACTCGGTAACAAGGCTCGACCAATCAGCTCCATAGCGTGCAACACCTATTTTCACGAATGAAGAATATACTTTGTTTTTCCAAATCTTTCCACGGATCTCCATTGCTCCACACTTGGGATATCGTACTCAATCATTTCCTAAATAGACACCTCCAGCTCTATGTAGGATTCATAAGACACAGTAGGAAACCCTCCCCTGATAATCAAAAATTTCTGCAATATCTCAAAATCTTCTGTCAGCTTATCTACGATGACCTTTCCTATCAGCCCCTTTACCAAATCATCAAATTTAGAGTGATCCATACGGATTTGCACCAACAGGCCGTGATAATGCTCTTGAGAAAACAGTCATCCCTCCTTGTCCCAAAAGAAAGGAAGGCCATCTTCAAATAATTCTTTAAAATCCTGCTTGAAATCATTAATACGTGAGATCATCTCATCATCCTTGTCTTGTACTGTCTTTATTATATGATGTTTATGAATAAACCTTTTTGACCACAGTACCATTGTCACTCTATCTTTGACTCCTATATCTTGTAATTTTTGATATGTTAATGAATTTAAGAAATTCAATGCATTTTGAGTTGTGCCAAGGGGTTTCCTCTCCATGGTTTCATTTACTAACTTTAGTCTTTGATTGGCTAAATTGACCAATGTACTTTGATCATCAATGAAGTTCAAATAATGCCTGAACTTAGTAATTTGTATAGATAACGTATCCCAGATTATATGTTTAGCTCCCTGGAGAGGACCCTTTCCTGTGTTCCTTTCTTTCAATTCATTAAGTTTCTTTTGTAACTGACTTTTATCTTCTAATATCTTATTCTTGCTTTCAGTCACTTTGGTTAGCTCAGATTTGATTTTTTCATTTTCTTCTTTTAACTTTCTTATCTCTTCATCTTTCAAGCTGAATTGGGACATGGGCACTAGTAAGTCATCAGCAGAAAAATAATCTATTGGTTTTTCAATATTCACAATAGTCAAGTCTTCATCAGTGGGAGTCTGGCTCATTAGTTCCTCCATGATTTCTTTTTCATCATTTTGGTCTTTTTTCAGCCGTGAAATTTGTGCTATTAACTCATTTCACTTCATTTCCCATTTGTCTCTTTCTTCTTGCAATTTCACAGTCTTACCTTTATACTCCATCATATCCTGATGAATCCTGTCCTTCTCTTCCTGCAATGCTAATAATTCTGATGATTGAACATGTTCTGTACTCGGGATTTTCAATCTCTTCTTCAGTACCTAGAGGGCATTGTCTTTTTCTTCTAAAAGTCTTCTGATTTCCTGGGTGTTACCTGTTTCATCTCCTGAGATTATGATATCTACTTGCATATTTTTTATTTGAATGCAATTATACTTGTTCTCAACCTTCTCATGTTTTAATTGGACTTCCAATTTTTCAACCAAAACTTGTAACTTATTAATTCTTACCATAGCATGCAATAAATCTGAATAAATAATATCTCTTGTTTGTTTATGTAACTGTATTTTATCTGGTACACTGATTTTGTCTAATCTCACTTCCATTTCTGATGCTTTCTTATCACTTACCATGGCCAGTTTTAAAGTGATTCTTTCTCGAAATCAAGGAAGTTTTTGGATTATTCAAACTTCTCACCTGCGGGAGTAGATTCCTTGTTTTTTCTAGGGACTGCTTTTGCTTTTCCATATAACTAGTCATGAACTCTTCTTTAGACTTAAAAACTAGGCCTGATTCTGTATTATCTACACTTTCAAAAGAAAATTGACTCACCTGTACATATTTCTTAGGAACCAAAGCCACTCTTTTCAATTCACCCGAAATTACTTCGCTTAGAATTTTATCATCTTAAGACAATTTGGATTTCTTATGTGATATGTCCTCATCTATTTCCATACTTTCAATTTCAGAAAGACTTCTTTTAATCAAAATATTTGAACTATTTGGAATTTGAGATGCTGCAACTGATCTACTGCTTGTATTTTCGTCGGATCCTGGAATTTCCACAAAGTAAACAAATTGGCTATTTCATTCAGACCTTCAACAACCTGATGGTCAAATGGCTTATTTTTATTTGCTTGTTTTCTTAGAGAAATTATATGGTAAGAATCATAATTGACCCTTTGTTCTCTTTGGAAATCCATGCTTTCCAATAATTTCTCTACAAACACCAAAGCACCCTTGTTTTTAAAAATAAAAGAACCAACTTTAAGAGGGAACTTGATATTGGAATATTTCTTGAAAGCCCCGAAATGTTCTTCTTCCGCATGCAATCTCTGTCTCATATATTCCAATGCAAAAATCCTGGGAGTAAGGAAAGCAGGCAGCCTTTAAGGCTCTCCAGTAAAACCATATATTCTCAAAATTGTGAAGTCCTTATACAAAAACCAATCTCTAATCCTATCCTCAGGTGAGGATTGCATCATACTCTTCATTTCTTCCAATACTCGGGGTAACACTTCATCAAACAGCATCTTATATATTTTTGACATGATATAATTTACAAATTCAAACATATTGATTTTCTTGGGCAAATCTGAGGAGAATATAGTACTCAAGAACTGCAATTCAGTTACATTCAAACATAGTAACATGCTCAGCAGATATGCTGAAACTTGAAAAACCTGACTTTTGAAAACTCAACCAATTGGATATGTATAGCTTCTATTAGATATTCGTCTAAGCTGAAGACATGAACCGACTGAGACTCAGAATTAATTGAACTGATTTTAAATAATAAGCCCAAGATGACTTTGTTGACATGACAGTCATCATCTAAACCTAAGACCTGATAGACCAAAGACATAACCAATTGAACTTCCTCCCTGAAAATGTGAACATGATATAGCAAAAAGACACCTTCCAGTGACTGACCTTCGTTAAGAATGATAGACAAGAATTTACATCAAACTTCAGTTTCACAATTCCGGTACACTTCATCTAAAACAAACTTGTTTACAGGCTCACGACTGTCGGGGTAATTATTGGGAAAATTCAGGATTTCACGAATAGCATTTGCATCAATTTTACACAGTATCCTAGACGTAGAATGACTTACAACAATTCTCTCAGAGGATGAATAATTAACTGCACACCATTCGACAAACTCAGGAAAATGTAAGGTCTACTCAATGTAAAAATGATAGAGAAACGATTTACAAACATTTAAAACATCATTTCCCTGTGAATTGTATCGCCATAATTTTTCTTTGATAACAGATATACTTCCCACAGACAAGAACGGATCATAGACTCCTTTGTCGCTATCAACCAGGCACTCTTCTCTCTCATCTAGAATTCAGTTAAACCCTTGTAAACCTTTCTCTTTATCCATAATATAGAAAAGCAACAGTAATTTTGCTGATAAATCTTGAGTATTTAGGACTTACCTGTTACTGTAACCACATATACTCGAGGTTGACTATGGAAGGTGGTAAGCAGTCCTTTTCATTCGTCCTGGTACAATAAAAAATGATTCCTCAAGCAAGTCAACCCCACTTATATAGAATCCCATTATGGAGGCCCCCTTTAGCTGTTTCCCTCAAATTGCTTTTCCCCACGGAATGTACCACAAACTACCACTTGCACCGCAGTTTCAATTCCGCTACCACTTTTATTCTCCAACCATAGAGCAACTCTATCCTCCGGATCCGATGATGACCGTCGATGCGTTTTCACTTTATTTTCTAGCAGTTGGATAAGCCTCCATGTACCCATTCCACTGAGCTCTTTCATTTTAATGAACGTGCAATTTTACGGAGTGGACTTCATATTGATCGTAGATTTCAACGACTTAGCTTTATGACCGCTGATCTCTGCATCTTGTTTAACTATCTCTGTATGTCCTTATCTTCCATGCATCTTCATAGAGCGAATATCTTACAAGCCATTGATATTCACTCCCTCATTCTACACCATTGGATCATGTGATAATTTTATTGCTTATGCACCCTTTATCATACTTTCACACCATCATATATTAACCAAAGTTTCAAGCAACCATTATTTCTCTTTACCATGGTCTCTTCGATCCTCTGCTAGTTAGAGGTGTTAACACATCCAAAGTTTAGAATGAGGAACAAGCCATTTTTAGGGCACAGGAATTGGACTTGATTTATGCTCAATCCGATTTGTTATATGAGATCATTCCTAATACTCTATGTTATATTTTCGACCCTAAGGTCAAACCTGGACCACATGCCGATGGCATTGTTGGTTGTACGAGTACCAAACCTATGGATTTGGTTGTGAAATAGGTCAGTCAGTTATCTATCAACCAATATGATTTAGGACAAGCCATAGCTTCGTATCAACCCACCCAAACAGCGAGTGTGCTTTCAGTACAATCGTCGGACCAGAAGGGTAACCAGCAACCCGGAAGGAATAAGAAGAAGGGTAAAAACAATCATAAGGGTGAGAATAAGAATGGAAATTCCAATTCTAATGACAAGAAATCCTAAAATGCTGGGGGGGACAAGCAGCCTAAATGTAAGGTTAAGTTCCCTTGAAAGTTATGTAAGGAGGACCACCTCACTCACTTGTGCCCTTGGATAGAAGAAGCCTCAAGGTTCATAGCGCAGGGCCCAACTGTGCTGACTAACCCTTTACCTCATAATCAAAATATGAACTCGAGGACCCATGATCAGTCTAGTGGGGATCAAGATCTGCCAGAAGCTTGTAGTGGTCATGGTTGCATCAACATGGTGCATGCTACTAAGGTTGTGACTCGTGCGAAGGACTATGGTTCATCACAACCAGACCTTGGAAAGGAACCTACTCCACTCGAGAGTCCTTTGCGTATTGAAAAACCTGTGTATAAACCTAAAGTTGCTCCTCACATTCCTAAGGGAGTCCTTAAATGTTCAGGGCACAATCCTAATGCTTGATCTGCCTAGAACTATTATGTTGTCGAGGATTTGGGCCACACTCCTTATGCAATGTCTGCACTCGAAGTACTTCATAGTTGTCCTTCATAAAGGAAATATTTTCTTTCTGCTCTTGGTGTTAATGGTGATAATTCTTCCTCCATCATCAAATTTGAAACTGTAGGACTATAGCCTCTCTTGCCTTACTATGTGTCTCTCTTGATTCATGTAGAATGTCTTAACAAGATCATCAAATGCACTGTGATTGATGAAGGCACTGTTGCTTTCGTGATGTCTTTGGCGTGTTGGAAGGGTTTGGGTTCCCCAAAGTTGTCTAAATCCACTACCATGTTGACTGTGTTTGATGGTAGATCATTTTGGCCACACGACATTCTTCCTTCTCTTAAGGTCCATTTGGGAGGGAAGACCGTCGTGATTGAGGTCAAGGTGGTTGATACACCCCTTGACTACAATCTATTACTGGGTAGGAATTAGATGTGTAGTATGAAAACCGTAGCTTCTTCTCTATTCTGATTTGTATGCTTTCCATTTAATGGGAAGATAGTTATGATTGATCAAATGTCATTCAAGAATCCATGTGTTACCGCATCTTCAGGAGCTTCTATCTTGATTGTATCGCACTCTTAGCTGGCAACTGGGAGTGTGGGTGTTGGCATGTACCCATCCCTTATGGGATCATTTAGTTGTCCTGCACCTGTTCTTATGATCAGGTCTATGTCTGGTGAGGCTTCGTCGTCATTGCGTTCGGTGTCTTTTTCACACCACTCATATGGAAGATCCTTGGATTCTTCCTACACCGAGTCCTTCACGTGAGCCCATCAGAACGGACATGTCGTTTCCTGCAAATATGATAGTATATCAAGCTAATATTGAAAGTGTTGTAGATCCTAGTCCTTCCTCTTCACGGATAGAGGAGTAGGACCCATATGTACTACCTGCATGGGAAGTTCAGTCTTCTCACACACATGATTGCCTTGATAGTGTTTTTCCTTCAGATGAGGCTATTATTGAGGCTATGTATGGGGTTGAGCCACTTTGGGAAGAGTTGCATCATAGATCTTATTTTCTTCCCGAGCTTGACCATTTTGAGTTTGAAGACTTTAGGGAGATTCTTAGTGAGAGAATTGGTAGTCCCATGATTCCGTTAAGCTCACCTGGTCCAATGGCTAATGGAAACATGGAAAACATATCTCCTACCATCCCTATGAATATCTCTCATGATCCTGGTAAGATTGAGAATGTCTATATTGGGGAAGAATGTTCCCATGCTGAGATTCAAGAGTATACTGAGCTGTTCAAAGAATTTCATGATGTATTTGCTTGGTCATATGAAGAAATGCCAGGTATTGACCCTCAGATTGTTGAGCATGAAATTAAAACTTATCCCAATGCTAATCCTGTTCAACAACGCTTGTGTGCGATGAATCCTAGAAAAGCACCCGCGATTAAGGCTAAGATAGAAAAACTGTTGAATACCGGTTTTATCTATCCTATTCCCTTGATGGAGTGGGTTTGAAACCCCGTTCCGGTTGATAAGAAGCAGGGAAAAATATGCATATGCACTGATTTCCGTGACTTGAATCGTGCCTATCCTAAAGATAATTTTCCCACACCATTTATCGATTAGATTTTGGATGAGTGTGCAGGAAGTGAGGTATTTTCCTTTATGGATGGATTTTCCAGATACAATCAGATATAGATCAAATCTGAGGACCAACATAAGACTTCCTTTATTTGTCCTTGGGGTACCTTTGCATATCGGAAGATGCCCTTTGGCCTTAAAAACACCGGAGCCACTTTTCAACGGGCTATGACCTTGATCTTCCATGATCTCAAATCAATTGTTAAAGTCTTTTTGGATGACCTTGCTGCTCATTCTCATTGGAGGATGCGTCATTCCTACCATTTGAGATTAGTGTTCGAAAGGTGCCGCCATTATTTGGTCAGATTAAATCCTCACAAGTGCATCTTTTGCATGAAGTCTGGTCACTTATTAGGGTTCATTGTCTCTAAAGAAGGTATAAGAGTCGACCCTTTGAAGGTTGAGGCAATACTTCAATTGTCTCCCCCGAGAAACATTAGACATATTCAATATTTGCAAGGCATGGAAAACTTCTTATGGAGATTCGTCATGAATTTTTCCAATTTGACTAGAGTCTTTATGTGTCTTTTGAAGAAGGACACTACCTTTTGCTGGGATGAGTGAGCCCAAGAGTCCGTTGATGCACTTAAGTGAGCCTTAGCATTGTCCCCGGTGATTAGTCCACCCATCTATAGCCGTGACTTTCTACTTTATGTGGCCATGTCCATGGAGACGATTGGTATGGTTTTGGTTCAAGAGGTTGAGGAGATCCAAGAGCATGTCATATATTATCTAAGGCGAAACCTTATTGATGCGGAGATCCGTTATTCCCATGTGGAGAAGCTTGCCTTAGCTATTGTTCATGCAGTTCAAAGATTGAGACATTGTATTCTCCTTCACCAGACCGTGGTGGTTGCCCATGTCAATCCATTTCAGTTCGTCCTCACTAGAAGGATGATAGGGGGAAAGTATAATAAGTGGATTCCCATCTTGCAAGAATTCAATCTCAAGTTTGTTTTGGCAAAATCAAAGAAATCATTGATTTTTGGGGAGCTTATATATGATTTCCCGAGCAAGGAGGAGGAGGAAGCTTGTGAAGATACATTTGTCGATGAGCACATATTCTTAATCTCAACTTTGGATCCATGGTATGGAGATATTATCATATATTTACAAACATTGAAGGTCCCTACTCACCTTTCATGGGATGAACAATGACGATTACGTCACGTATCCAAGAGTTACCTCATAGTGGATAACACATTATACCACCCTGGGGTAGATTCCATTTTACATCATTTTTTAACTCATGAGGACACTGAGCTTGTGTTGAATGATTGCCACAAAGGGGCATGTGGTGGTCATTTATCTGGGCTTTCTACAGCCCAAAAAATATTGAGAGCGGGTTATTTCTGGTCATCGATCTTTAAATATTGTGTTAATGCTGTCAAGAAGTGCCACCCTTGCCATGTGTTCACACGTAATATGCTCTTGCATCCTGCCCCATTACATCCAGTTATCATCGTCGGTCCCTTCACTAAGTGGGGGCTCGATTTCATGGATTGCAACCCAGCTTCAGCTGGGGGGCATTATCATATTATTGTGGCTGTTGATTACTTCATGAAATGGGCTGAGGCTATGCCCACAATTAAATCCAATGGTGAGACAGTTGCTCACTTCATATTCAACCAGATTATTACTCGATTCGGTATTATGAAAGAGATTGTCACTGACCATGGTAGGAACTTTCGGAATGAGATGATGGAAGAGTTGGCCTTGAATTTGGGGTATAAGTAGGATCATTCTTCTTCTTATTACCCTCAAGCAAATGGATAGGTTGAAGCAGTGAACAAATCACTCAAATCCGTTCTCCAATGAACCATCGTACAAAGCAAGACCAATTGGAATATCATGTTATATCTTGCTTTGTGGGCTTATAGGACCGTGGTAAAGACTGCCACCATTTTTTCTCCATATTAGCTTGTACATGGAGTGGAGTCTGTATTGTTGGTTGAGTGCGAGATCCCTTCTTTGAAACTATCCATAGAGATATTACCAGATACTTCCTCATTGGAGGAATGTTTGGTGCATTTAGAGTAGCTTTATGAGCAGCACCGAGATGCTTTAGTGGCTCTAGAGGTGAATAAGCATCGCGCTAAGGTCCAGTACGATAAATCTGTCCATCCAAGGAATTTTAGTGAGGGAGATTTGTTCCTTTTGTGGGATCAAGCTAAAGAACCCTTGGGGGCAGGAAAATTCAATCCCATGTGGCATGGTCCTTACATGGTTAAACATATGTTAGAGAAGGGCGCTTATGAGCTAATAGACTATGAAGGGATGGCTTTGGCAAAGCCTAGAAATGGGCTCTATCTTAAAAATTACTATGCATAATTCTCAGCCAGGGCTGACTATTGTATATTATTGTACAACATTTTGCATAGTTAGGTTTTTCTTATGGTGACTGGGTTTGTTGATTAGCTTCCGTTTCTTATGAAAGATATCAGTGGAGTGTTCCATCTATATAGGATTCGTGGATGGTGCAAGCCGTTACACTCAACACTCAGCCTCTGCTACTTGGGTTATTTATACTCCTATGGGTCAGATATTGTCTTCATGAGGCGTATGTTTATGGCATTCTTCAAACAATGTTGCTGAATATAGTGCCGTTATTGAGCTTCTACGGGATGCCATTTCACATGGTGTTCTATCTCTTGAGGTACGTCTTGATTCGGATTTAGTAGTGTCATAGCTTAATGTCTTGTATCATGTTAGAGATCCAACATTATTATGGAGATTCTTACATGTGAGATTGTTAAAAAACAATTTGACAACATAACATACATACATGTTCCAAGAATTTATAATCAAGTTGCTGACTCATATGATAACTACGTGTTAGATTGGCATTTGTTTCATAGACAGTAAGCTCATCACAAACATACATTTTTACACATGTAAATAAATAAACCGATCATCATAAAAGTTTTTCATTAAAACATCCAAAATGTGATAATACATAGTGTCATAATACAACACTGGGGCTTTCGAGCCACCAAAATATAAATACACGGTAGTGCAAAATGTATCACTCCCAGGTATCTAAGCCTAGGGAGGAGGAGGGGGGTTCCAATCGTGGAATGTCACCATGGATCTAGCTAGTCATCTAAACAACCACACCCATGCTCATGGAACACCCACCACCTGACGCTGCATGGCCTCAGGCAGGTCCTCGACTTGCGCCATGGGTACCCTATGTGTCAGCTGCATGAAGTGTGTATGAATGCTTTGGAGTGTTTGCTCCGCATCCACACCGATAATATCATCTCCTCTTCCTCTCCATATATGATAAGGGAATCCTTTAGGCCGTCGTGGTCCTACAGCTGCATACATATGATAGGATGTCACTATGTGTTGTCACACAAAAACATGTCTTTTTGATTCCATAGATAAAAAAACACAAAAAAAATTAAATAACTCAAAAATATTAAAAAGAGGGTTGGGATTCATTACCAATGTCACTATATGCTAATCCTGGTGGTAATGGCATGTCGAGGTCTCCCTAAAAATATATCCCCGCATAGGGGTAATCATCGATGGCAACTATCTGTCATCACCACCATGGAAAGAAATCAGTTGGATAGGGGTTAGACACCCTACCTCCACCCAGTATGCACATCGCCTCTTCCCAATGTCATTGGGCCAGATCTCAAACCCTGTGAAGAGGAATGTCAACTCTAGGGATCAATCTTGGAACACGCTCAAAGAAAAACGTGCTCAATATGCTACTAAAATTGAAGTTTCATAATCTTCCCATCTTGCACTCACTGAGCTGGTGTTTCATGTTGCCCAGTAGTGCAATGCTCCAATCATGCACCATGGGTCTCATGCACTCCACCATATAGAACATCAGAGGCTGTGAGGCCTGGTGGAGTGAGGCTAGCCCTGCTATCCTACCCAGTGTCAGTAGTATGGCCTTTAGGCCTAGCACCTATATGGAGTTAGTTGGGATCTGATTCCCAACCTTCTCCATGTCTTGATAACAATACACGACTATGTACTTGTCTATGGTGAGGCCACCTCCGGGCCCGTGAGATCGTAGTTTTACCACTTCCCCCCTTCGAGAAATTCCAGTAATAAAGTATATGTCCTCCACTTCTATGGGGAGGGAAATCCCATAGCTCTGGAAAAACTTTAAGTCAGGATCCCAATAGTCTACTAGCTTCTGCAGTAGTCTTGGTTTGGCTCTTAAGCCACCAAGACACCAAAACTTGTAGAGCCTGCATGCACGAAGATCTTGTTGTGCCATTAGATCACCACGTACTGCTTATTCTGCATCACCGTGCTCACGTTCTCTCCATTATAGAACCATCCTACACATTTAAATCAAGTTTGAGTCATTAGAAGTCTTTAAAAAACTTGACCGCAGCCACATAAGTGACTGTTTTCTAAACAACCACGTATGTACGCAACTGTGAGGGCTTTTTCTGCGTATACCCAGCCCTATACGCGGACAAATCCTCAATTTCTACATGGGTTGAAGTGCAATCTTTAGGATGGCCTAGAAATCAAAATAAACCATGGAAAATTGAAAATTTTAGATGAAAATGAAAGAGCAGGGCATGGGAAATTACCTGGAAAAAACGGTGTCGGATTCCGTCGGCTGGATCTCCTGGAATTCACGTTTAAAGTTCTGAGCTAAATTGGGTAAAAATTTCAAATGTTATATAATGTTTTGAATTTTTTACAATTTATAAAAAAAATTCAAATTTTTGAAAATTTCTACCCCCTTTTCTATAGTTTGGACCATTTCTAATCTTTTTGGACCGTTTTTTACTAATATATGATGTAGGAGACCGTTTTGAGCGCTGTTTCAACCATTTCTTTTATTCGTTCGTGACGATTTCAGGTATCATGTCTAAAATGGCATATAGATTAGGTTTCACCACCATTTTCATTTCTTATCACCTTATGACCATTTCATCATAACCATAGGTACAAACCCATTCTATCTTGTCACAAAACCTTCTTACTGTTTTAAAAGTGGCATGATTTGAATGGTTGAGCTTGACCTAACATGGGTACCCTAGTTAGCGCCTTATTTGCATTTCATGCCCATGCCTACAGTTTTGTCCTTTAGGGTGTTGGATTCCATTGAATAGTATTTCCATGACATTTCACAAGAGCCTCATACTCCTCTTTATCTTTTGCTGGCCTATTTCCCCCGGACTCCCTTATGTCAAGTTGTAATTGCATTATCATGAGCTTTTCCTGCCTCATTTCATCCTTATGCCGGCTTCCCTAGCTTTGAGTATTAGCCATATAGCCCGAGCTTGTCTCATGTCTAGCTAAGAAAAGCCATTTTGTATATCCTTTGCATCTCGACTCCCTATTCTTACTAGGAGGGGACTTTCACCCGAGTGTCACTATCCTACACATGTGTCCTTGCATTGAGCATAGGTATGTTCCACTACTTGGAACTAGTTTGTTTTCCCATTTGACACTCGTCTCCTCCTAGTCTGTAACTTTAAAGCAATTTTATTTTTTTTCAAGCTTTTCAAATATTTGAAAAAGTCCAAAAAAATTAAAAAACCAAAAAGACAGACAAGCAAATATGTTATCTTTGGCAGCAGTCTAGTCATGTCACCTTTGAACAGAGCACTGTGTATTACATCCATTGCTTGGGTTAATAGTTTGAATTTAGGATCTATAGTCATTTATTTGAGTTTACCTCCACTAACTGTTTAACCTTCCAGTCCCTATGGAGCCTCTGTTGATGCCTCCTATGTCGCAGAGATGTCCTAGTTTTGCATATCAATTCTATGCTGCCTACATTCAGTCACCATTCACCTTTATGCTCTTTTTCGAAGGAAGTTGAAACCTGAGTCGGCCATTCCATACTTATCTTGACTTTGCATGTCGGCCATTCCTAGTACAGTTACTGGTTTGTGCACCTTATGATCGATTCCTTCCACATTATATAGCTTTGTTGAGTACCTCGTGTTGGATGATGGGGGATGCCTTAATGCCCTCCTTCCAATGGATTTCATTTTATCAACTTCAGATCATTTATTCTGGGATAGGAATCTAGAGTCATTTTTGAGTTCCTTGAGACTTGCAGTCATCAGTGGCAGGTTTTCTTGCCATCGACAGTTTTTTTGGAATACGTCAATATCCCCTGATTGATGGATTCTCTCAAGTGTTCGACCTCAACACATTTATTCACACTTGTTAGTTTGCACTCTACTACCTTGATTCCCATTTTCATTATCGGTGGGTGATCTCGTGTCTATTAACAGTATACATCAATGACCGGTAATCAGATGATGGACTACTATGTTCGACCTAGACACCTCTATTAACAAAGTAGGACATGTACTCGTAGCGGTTTGTGTAGAAGACCTTCCAGACTGGTGGCATCTTATATATGCTACCTCCTTGATCGTGCCACTGTTCATGAGATTTCAGCTCTCATGACTTTATTCCAGTGTATGTCCGACATTTCCAGCCATTATAGAGATCTTGATCCATTATATATATTCAGTCTTCATGGAGATCAAGATCCTTTGTATATCTTCATCTTGGAGATTCTGATCTATTTAAATTGTATGTGGCGATGACCACATATGTCATATTGTATCATGCCTATTCATGGCCATTGTACTCTTATGTATCCGAAACTGCTATATGTATTTGCAGTTATGTGCAGATTTGTGTCATTGTATAGTGCTGATTGGATGGCTAGTTCTTCCACTGGGTTCTTCATCACTTCACTTCTAGGATGGACTTATAATGTATTTTGGCCATTGTATAACCCCTCTAACCTCACACATTAGGGGGCATCTGTTAGAGCTGATTTTACCACACATAGTGAATCACATTTTTATGGCCTTTCGTGTCCCTCTGTAGAATCCTTAGACCCCATGGACCATTTTTGTTCCTTTGATGTTTCCAATGTCATCCCTAAAAGCATGTAAAATTGCCATACGTGAATTTTAAACCCTTTCTCGTGTATATACACAGGTTTGACCCCTAAAACCACGTACATCGAGATGTGTGCAAAAGGCCAAATTCTTTTGGATTTTTCCTTTATGTGGATCCAACTCACTTGTCTCCTGGCCTTCCATATGCCTTGAGATCGCTTGGATTTGACCTTTCATTATCCCATTGAAGATCTATATAAGGAACCCTTTGGATACATTGAAGGCATGAGGAATTGAGAGAAAGAGAACTATAGTCCATTGTTGCCGGAACTTGTCCTTGAATCTGCATCCCTTTGTCCCTTGGAGCACTTTTGTGTTCTTCCCAAGCTTGCCCTTTTCTTATGAGCTTGATGTCGAGAGATGGAGGATTGAAGTGGTGGAGGCCCAAGTGGGGAACTCAGTTTCTCCGATTCGCAGACATGCCAACAGAGGTTGTATTCATTGTAATCTCTGAGTTTATATTAAGAGAAATATATTTTCCTGTCCAATAATGTGTATTTGAATGAATATTTGATCCATGGATGATTTCAAATGCTTATATTTTATTGATTATATATGCTAGAGTAGATCTAACATGATTATATAGAGCATGCTTGTCTTGTGTATTTAATGTTGAGGAAGTAATTTATCAATTCAAGCTGGGGTTGGAAAGCTCAACGGAGATCTACATCAACTGTCCAGAATAAGGTACGAATCGAGATCTTTTGGTGTTAGATATTTGGTTTCTCTTGCATATAGGAAAGGATTGATTTCTAGAGTCAAGATGTCTGTTGTGGTACCCCAAGCCATAGGAATTTCTCTCTGTAACAGTCAGAGAGATGACTCTTCAAATGCTTTAATGAGCATGAAAAAGACAAGATAACTCGACAATATTTTCGTATTTAAGGAGGTCAAAAAGAGTTTAAAGAAGACTCCATTAGGTCTCTTTTCACGATGAGAGATTTTATGAGCCCAAAAAGAATCAGAAATGGACTCAGAACTCTGATGCTAAGTTTCAAGAGTGTGACCAAAGTGTTGTAATAAACACTCAAAGACTTTTTCCGTTTTATGGCAGTATGAAAAAATAAAAAACGAACTCCCAAAACTTTACTGCTACTGCTCGTCTATCCTGCAATGATTCAAAAACAAGTGTTAAATGCCCCAATAACTGATATTAAAAGATTACGAATGATAGATTTTGAGTAATAAATGATTTTAAAACAAAACTATAGCATGTCAAACCCAAAAATGTATATAAAATTCAAGTAAATAGTAAAAAATCAAAACATTTTACTATTTACCCATAGTGGAGAGCCTTTGGAGCATTTTCTTGGCCATATTTTTCAGTCACTGATATCGGGAGCATCCACCATCGGTTTTGCATATCGTCAGTTCTAGGTAATAGCCTAGACCCTACTCTTTCATTTAATGCCTTCAATTTTGATTTTTAATGGTTTTTTGGGCTTATATGGAAAGCCCTAAAATCATGGAAGCGAAAACTGCTCTTATCCCTTGTGGGATAAGCGGTACCCCGCTAGAACTGCACCGAAAACATACTGCACTGGCGGTGCCACTGCTTGTCCTCAATGGGACACAGGAGGTGTCGACCGTGGAGAAATAAAAATGGTTACACAAGAAAAACTAGCTCATTTTAATTGATTTGGATGATTATAAATTTTTCTAACAAGTCTTGTGGTGGTTTTTAACAGGTTCTTGTTCATAAAAAATGGTCATATGGAAACAAAGATAGCATGATAACGATGACACCTTCGCTGAACGAAATGTGGGTTGCATAGCCGCATTGAGAGGCTGCAGACTCTTATATTTCTTCTGCACACCTAGTATGGTGTCACATGACCGACTACTAGAGCATATACGTCGAATGTGTAATCCAGAGCAACAATATTTCAAGGTTGGTGCTCACATTTTGACAATTGAGGTAGAGGACATCTACTTCCTGATTGGCCTTTCGAGATGGGGTGCTCCCATCTCACCGACTGGTTACCGTGGGGGGGACATTACTACTCAAAAATTGATAGACCGTCACTACATTCCTGGACAAGGACATCAGGGAAGAAAATCCCCATAAAAGCAGTGATGGATGGACCTATATGCACCATGTTTTTTACCATGTAGAGAGTGGTGGGAAGCCAAGGAGTACACCTGGAATCTAGAGCACATATGCTCTATGCCATAGAGGCCATGGAACCTACAATATTTAACTAGGTGGAAGCTCTACTTTTGATCTTCAAGGATCAGCTGACCAAGTGTTGGTGGGGGGAACTGAAGAAATTTGGTTTCGGTTCCATTATAGATTGCTTCTTCTTCAAGCGGGTTCCACAAATGAGACCCCAGGTGGTCTTTACAGAGCCAAGGGCATGGGACCCTCACATGTAGAGGTGGGTCCGGATTATGGCCCGTACTGGAGTGGGAAGGGGGAAGGTAAAGTTTGGTGACCCATTCTTTTGATGGTTGAGAGATCAGCTCCTCATGGTGGAGGATTATGCATATGCAGGCATTGAATTTAGCAGTAGCCCTGACCTACCACTCCCATTGGTGGACATTGGGGTGACATCAGTAAGAAGCAAAAGACCCTAAAATGGAAATAATGTTTTTATGTTTTTTATGTTTTATATTTTTTATTTTAAGT
Organism: Pseudotsuga menziesii; assembly: GCA_001517045.1. Classification (NCBI taxonomy): domain Eukaryota; kingdom Viridiplantae; phylum Streptophyta; class Pinopsida; order Pinales; family Pinaceae; genus Pseudotsuga; species Pseudotsuga menziesii. The sequence continues at coordinate 68,109 of LPNX010464930.1, read as the reverse complement.
AACGAGACTTTAATGTTTTCATGTAGACGTCGGAGTAGCACGACCTGGGGGAGCCTCCCCATTGGATAGATGAGATGGATCCCATTTTGTACTACAGGGTGACGATGTGACAAGGGAGTTGGAGAAAAACTTGGAGAGGTTGACTCTAGACATCCCTAATGCTTCTATTGATGACCTCCCACTGAGGTATCAAAGGCCTACAGCAGGAGTACCAGGTCACTTTAGCATACTTCTACATAGAGTATCCCAGGCAGTGATGTGTTGCCACGAGCATCATTAGGCGATGAGTGCATGATGTAT
>LPNX010464930.1:34973-67645 GCA_001517045.1 Pseudotsuga menziesii | reverse complement strand
GAATGGGAAATATGCCAATCTAGGATGTAATTAGCCAATGAGTTAGCAACTACATTATGTTCCCTAGGGATATGCCTATAGGTGATAGTTTCAAATGACCTTTCTAACAAGCACACCCTCCAGAAGAGATGGAGAAGCATTGGATTCCTAATGGTATAAACATGGTTTAGATGACAAACCACTAGTTGTGAGTCCATCAAGACTACCAAGTTACAAACATCTTAGAAGGAAGCTTCAGTCAAAAGACCTATGACTGCTCGATACTCGACGATATTGTTGGTAGCGGGACCAATACAAACCACTCCTTAACTGACCAAATCATAAGACGGGTAATAGGGAACCCAAGTAGTTGAGGCAAGAGTCAAGGTGTGGTGGAAAGCACCATCAGCGAAACCATAGAAATCCATCTGCTCTACATGACCAAAACATGGTATAAACAGATACGGACACTAAACTCAAAACCATATTAAAAATACTTAAGCACACTGAAATTCAAGTAATATAAATATATATAAGATACTATCCAAGAGAGATCTAGGAATAGTACCTCTTCAGGTACAACCCATTGCTAGTTTGTCCTAAAGGGATTCCATCGTATTCTACAAGCTCGTAGGCACCTTTCTCTAAAACTTTAGAAATTAAGAAAGGATCGTACCACATGGATTCAAACTTTCCTTTCCCTAGTTTCTCATATCTCTGATCGTAAGTCAAAACTAGGTCACCCTCGTTAAAGGCACGAGGTTGGATAGACTTTTCATATAATGCCTTGACACATTTCTGTATGCCTCATTAGCCAAGGTAGCATCTCTCCTAGTTTCATCAAGGTTATTCAAGTATAAAAATCTCTCTTCCTCTACGGAAGTGTCTGGGAGAAGTTCGATGGCAAGTTTCAAGGATGGAATCTGACATTGAATTAGTAAGACATATTTGAGTCCATAGACAAGATGGAAAGGTGTGAAACCAATAGTTGTTTTCACTAAAATCCTGTAAGCCCAAAGAGCAGAAAAAAGGATATGGTGCCAGTTGGATTTATGGTCTCCAAACATCTGACGGAGTCTCATTTTCAAAACTTTGTTAATGGCCTCTACCTGACCATTATCTTGCAAATAATAGTGCGTAGAGTTTTCATGATGAAAACCTAGCTTGGTACTTAGTTCCTCCATCATTTGATTATGGAAATGGGATCCATGATCAGTAACTATGGACTGCGGGACTCCAAATATAGCTAGCACATGATTGAACAGGAAGAGAGCGACAGTCTTACTATATTCCACATATGTAGGCATGGCCTTAGCCCACTTTGTAAAATAGTCAATGGTTACGATGATGTAACCATGCCCCCTGGCTGAGGTAGGCTTACAATGCATATAATCATTCCCCCATTTGGAAAATGGGCCAATGACAATGACGGGGTGTAGTAGAGTAGGATGAGTGCGTTGTTTCGGATAAAAATGTTGATAGGGTGGGCATTTCTTGAAAGCCTCATGACAATGTTTAAAGACTGAAGGCAAAAAATAGCCATCACAAAGGATTTTCTGGGCTGTAGCCATCCGAGATAAATTACCGCCACATGCTCCATGGTGGCAATCATTCAACACTTGTTCAGCTTCCTCATGGGTGAGGCATCGCCAGAGAATGGAATTGATCCCATGTCTATACAAAGTGTCATTCAAGATGAGGTAGTATATTGCGTGGTGACAGATACGGTGGTGATCATCATAGGATATATTTGGGTTAAATCTTTGTGTTTGGAGATAAATGAGCAAATCTCCATACCATGGGTTAGTAGTGCTTATCAAGAACATGAATTCATCTGGAAAGGAATCACTGGGCTCAGATTCTATTGAAGCACAGAGAAGATCACACATGAGCTCGACAAAGACCAAGGATTTCTTTGATGTGGCTTTGGAAAATTCCAGATCAAACTCTTGTAGTATGACTATCCATCGGGAGTAATTTCCCTCAAGCACCTGATGAGTCAGGATGTAATACATAAGGTTCTAGTCTGCCAATGCAGTGGTTGTGTGGAGCGAAATGTAGTGACAAAATTTTTGAACAGAAATGACCATGGCCAATGCTAATTTCTCCATGCATGAATATTAGGTTTTAGAATCCATAAGATTCTTACTAGAATAGTAGATCACGTGCTCCTAACCATCAGGATTTTCCTGCACCAAGAACATAGTGATGGTAGTAGTGGAGGCAACAATATATAAGAGAAAATCCTTTGAATAATCTGGGGGGTGTATCACGGGTGAATGAGTTAGAGCATGTTTGAGATTATAAAAGGCTCATTGGGCTTAGTCATCCCAATAGACTGGAGTGTCCTTCTTAAGGAGATGCATATAACTGTGGGTTTTCTCTGCAAAATTGCAGAAGAAACAAAGGAGAAATTTTTCCTTGCCTTGCAAAATTTGGAGTTCTAGAAGGTTGGTTGGGACTGGTAGAGCTAAAATAGCAGAAATTTTCAATGGGTCTATCTGGATGCCATCCTTAGAAACCACAAAACCTAACAAGCATCCCGTCTCAACACAGAAAACACATTTATGAGGATTGAGCCATATATTATAATGACGTAATCTTAGGAAAATGTCTCTAAGATGACCAGGGTGGTCCTCCCGTCGCTGTGAATGACCAGGGAGGTCATCAAGGTATGGTTCGACAATATGTTTTATATCATGAAACGCATAAGACATAGCACGCTGGAAAGTGGCTCCATCATTTTTTAAGCCAAATTGTAACTTTCTATATGCAAAGGTTCCCCATGGGCAAATGAATTATGTCTTGTGCTAATTGGTGGGTAAAATCTCAATATGATTATAACCAGAAAATCCATCCATGAATGAGAAGATGACACTTCCGACACAGTTGTTGATAATCTGGTCGATATGTGGAGTAGGAAAGTTGTCTTTGGGACAAGCTTTGTTCAAATCTCTAAAATCGATACAGACTCTAATGGTTCCCTACTTTTTATTTATAGGGACAATGTTCAATACCCATTCCGTCAGGGGTACAGGATAAATAAACCTAGCTTTGAGAAGTTTCTCTATTTCAGCTTTAATAGATGGGGCCTTCTGTAGATGGACTTGCCTTAGTTTTTGCCTTACAATTTTAGCAATGGGATAGGTTTTTATTTCATGGACCATAATCGATGGGTCTATCCTCGTCATTTCTTTATAAGACCAGGAAAAAATATCGTGGAATTCTTTGAAAAGTGCCTTGTATGCTTCAAATTCTTCTGCTGAGCAGTTCTACCCAACATGAACATGCTCAATGGTGCCAGACTTGGCTGATATGTCAATCATATTTGTTTGAGTAATGTTGCATAAGTTTCTTTCAGAATCTATGTTTTGCAACAATATAGGATTTTGAGGTGTGTTGACAATATCAGTGGAAAACAGGGATGCAAAGTCATGGTCTACTGAACTGGTGTTGGGGAGGAATGAGGATCTATGATTGTGATCCTCCCAGATAGGCTCATTCGTACTCATGATCTCCATAATGGACTCATTGGAAGGAAAAGTATTAGAGAGAGAATCCAGCATAGGAAGAGATGTTTCTAACCAGTAGGTCAGGTGGTAAGGGTCCAAAATCACCATATGAAGTTCATCAGTGTGATCATCGAAAAGGGTTTGAATGATGTTGTACATTTCTTCATACGGACTCAATGAGATGGACTCAACAATTTGTTTTCCCTTTGGATCATAAAAAAATGACACAATCATATTTACTGTCACTGTGTCTGTTTTAGGAGGAGTGGATGGAAAAATCCCCATAAGGGACGAATCATTCAACATGACTACCCCAATCGATTGGTAAGAAGGATGGGACTAGCCTAACATAGGGATGTTATTAGCCGTAGAGGTAGTAACATTTGGTGTACAAAAATCGAGATGGTTAATGGTGACAATTCTCCCTAGATGTGGAATTTGGACAGTGCAAAATACCATTGAAGCGACAATAGTCATGGCATAAAACCAATTTCTTCCTAGAAGGAGGTTGTAATCTAACGAGGCGTCTACTACTTCTACTTGAATAGAAACAATTTTTCCTCCAAGCTCGATTGAAAGGCCTGATATGAGACCATGGGGCTGGAAACCTCATCCATCAAAGGATTTCAGAGTCATAGGTGATGTTACAAGCTCGTGAGAGCCAATAGCTTTCCAACAAGATAGGGACAACGCCGAATTTGAAGCTCCTTCATCTAAGATAGTTCTAAAGACCTTCTTTTCAACTACTTTCATAATTATTTGGAAAGTGAGTTTGTGAGGTAGTCTAGACTTATAGTTCTCGAAATTGAAATGAATCAAATTAGTATTGTCCGGGTCTAAAGCTCCTAACGTAGTTAATAAGTTTTTGTGTTGTGTAGGACAACTTTGGAGTACTTCCAGGGTAGACATTGCACATGGTTCCTGAGAAAGATATTTAACTACATTATAAAATTAAGTAGCTCAGGCATTAGGGTTAAAAACAACCTTCCTAAGAGTACTCTTGGGTGGATGCAAAACCATGTAGAGAGTAGGCTTCTCGATGGTTAGGGGGACAGTAGACAATGATTCAAGAGAACCATTAGAGGGAGCTTTTCCTAAGGAAGAATTGTCTTCTTTCTTATCTGCAGGTTTGTCGTAACTCTGATTTCGAGTTTACAAACTTATAGTATCCGAGGACATCATGTGAATTTCCTCTGAAGAACTAGATTTTCTGTGATTAGACATGTGGTCTATCAGTTATTATTGAGAGGGAAAAGGATATGTGAGAACTGCGGGTGCGGGATTAGTTTTCAAAAATTGGGTGATTTTGTCCCGACGAGGACACTCTTTTGTGAAATGGTCACCTCCACATAGACATGGATATTTTACTTTTCTTTTCCCTTTATCGTTATCGTTGGTGGTTGGTTTTGGATTCTCCTGTTGGTTTCTAGGTTTTTTGTTTTTAGCTTTACCTTTCTTTTTATTATTGATAGGAATTTGAATACTATGAATAGAATTGACCTTAGCAGAAACCTTGCGAGTGAAAGGAGTAGGGGTGGTAGTCTGGGGTTGCTTGGCAGGTTTTGCTACTGATGAGGACTGGATTGAACCAACAATACCATCAATAGGAACTTCTGCTGGTGGCTTCGTAGGATCGATGCTTGGGTGAGGAGATTGAGGGATCAAGTCATACAAAGTTTCGGACTGGGAATAGACCAAGTCTAGATATTGGGCTCGACTAATGGCTTTCCCTTAAATAACGGCACCACCCATAGCCACATCTTGGGAAATCGGAGGCAACAAATATTTAGTAAGCCAATCAGCTAATAACTGATCTGGAACAGGAGCCCTAATAAGTCTTCTCCGCCTTCTCCACTCGTGGATATGATCGAATATGTGGGTGGAGGTGTTCTCTTACAGAGAAGTTAAGAGATCAGTGCCCATTTCATAACGGATTGGAAGCTGAAAGTGTGTAATAAATACAGTTTCCAATGAGCCAAAATCCACAAACAAATGTTGTGGAAGCTCAATATACCATTTCACAGTTGTACCGATCAAATTTCATTGAAAGAGTCGTAAACGAACTGAATCATCCATAAGGGAGTTTGAAGAACACCACAAATGGAATGTCATAAAATGGTTTTTTGAAACGTCTCCCTGCTTCCCATCGAACTTTGGAATGTCCAATGGTAACTTTATCGAAAGAGGAGGTCATGAGGGGTTATGTCAAATGGGCTCATTAATCAACTTGGACAAATGAGGCAAGTCCAAAGTTGCTAGGAAAAGTAACTGATGATTAGGTTGTACATACTCGTAATATTGATATGGCATATAAGTACCAATTGGACTATAAGTAGATTGATAGATAGGTTGTTGTGATGAATAATTACTAGAAGATCTGCCCACAGGGGGTTGATTTCCTGGATTCAAACCATTAGGACCTCCAGGAGGAGGACCACTAGGGTCTCTGGGACCACCAGGACCACCAGGAGGTAGACCACAAAACCCTCTGGGACCCATGGGAGGTAAACCTTCGGAGCCACTAGAACCACTAGGAGGAGGGCACCAGACCCTCCGGGACCATTAGGAGGGAAGCCACTAGGCCCCCCAGGAGGACCATTAGGACCATAAGGAGGAAATCCACTGGGTCCTCTAGGACCATTAGGCCCCCCAGAGGGGAGGACTTCCATAGGGTGGTCCTTCAGCACCTTCCATAGTATGTATAGGTATCCCTCCCATATCTGGCATGTAGGACCAGTTAGGTTTCCCCCATGGCATGAAAGTATTACTAGGATATGGAATTCTAGCATAAGGCATTCTTGTAGGGTTGGGTGGATAATTAATGTTTCCTACAGGTACTTTTTTTCTATGTAATCATACCCACAAGAGGTTTGATTGGCTACAGGTTGTACCCCCAAGGGCTGACCTGAACTGGATGGGGGGTTAACCCCATTTGTGTGGGTATGAGGGACATAAACTATAGATTTCTCTATACCAGAGGTCTGTCCTTGACTATGTACAATTTCGGTGATAGATAACGTAGGTTGTGCCAGGGGTTGCCCCCTGACACTAGAAGGTAATGATGTAACAAGAATTGAATGTTGAGCCCTAGGTGCGGAAGATTTGGGAGGATTGGGAACAAACATAATATGGGAGGTGGTGGGGTTGGAATTTTGACCTAGATTATGTGGAGTCATTGTATGATCTAGAATCAATTCAATGGGTCTCATAGAATCGACAAGTGAATGATATCCCATAGGAACAACAACGGAACATGATGGTGGTGTGCCCAATATGCCATCTATTTTATTTTTAATATCTTGTGCATGAAGAATAGCTTCCTGGTATTGTCTACGTTCTTCTTCATTTGGTGAAACTTCTTCAGAAAAGTTTAAATGGGTGCCAAATGAGGCAATGGCTTGTCCTATAGAGGTGTCCCAAAATGGAGCATTGGGACCATAATCTGGACGGGTAGTATCATCGACATGACCTTCTGTGGGAGAATGGAATGAAGTATTACCCCGAGAAGGTTGTTGGACCAAGGGAGGTGAGTGTGAAGGATATGGTCCTCCTCTTTCTGCAACCACATTCTCTCCCACCTGGGAGTTAACAGTAGCTCCTTGGTCAATAGCTTCCATAGGATTTTCTCCTGAAATAGGAATAAAATCAGGTGGCAAGCCCCATACTCTTCTGGATTGTCTTAGGTCAATCAGTTTGTACAGCTCCTATCTAACCTATGATCTCAAAACTAGAAAACAAACCAAAAATTTCCCTACTCAAGCTATAGGCCAAACAAGCAAACTTAAATGACAGGAGGAGTTCAGATACTCAGGTCTCTCACTAGGATTGTCAAGAAGGTGCCATTCGTGATATACCTCAAGGGTACATGTGTAGTAATCTCCCTGAATGCTATTTTTAGTGTATGGATCCAAGCAAGATGGCCAAAGGGATTTTCTTAGATAGATAAGGTATCCTAGTGGGGTCTCCCAATATACACAAGGTACGTGGGAGCTCAAATTGGTAGTAGTGCTATCTAATGCATAACCATTCACAAGGGGCCTTCCGATATACAATCTAGTACATTACTTTTTTATATACCTCAAGGGTACATGAAAGGCCATTCGATATACTGATGGTACGTGGAAGAACCACGCTAGTCTCGAGATGTAATGCAGATGAGTAACGATAGCTCCTATGATTAACAATGCCTGAACACATCTCTAGCTTATCACTCAAATTTCTATGTAAATTTTAACCTATAACTACCATTAATTTTAAAGTGGACGGTTAGGTGAATGCATGGAATTTTGGCATAAAAAGTAAAACCATGTAGTATGCGGATGCAAATATTTCACTTTACCGTTCGTGGTATGCCTACCTACGGGAGGGAAATAGAGTATTTTCTTTTCGTTTTAGAAACAAAAATTCCCAAACAATTGTCTTTGAACAAATCAAAATCAAAGACAAGCAACACATTCCAAACTCATTTTCCTTTTTTGAAAGCAATCAAAAGGGGAAGAGTCTCTTTTCCTAAAATAAAAACAAGAAGCACTCTACATGCATATGCACTCCATTTTTCTATTTTTCTTAAAACATAGATAGATATAACTTAAAACTACACTATTTTTTCTTTTGATGAGATAGTACTAATGCAAAAGAGACAAAATAACACAAGGAACCTGAAAGCTTGTGAGGCTAATAAGAGATCCAATTCCTTATGCTCAATAATGATAATGACCTAATCTCAGTCAAAAAAAAATATTTTTAACAAGTAAAAAGAAGTCCTCTATGGAAACAAAAAATGAAATCAAGATGCTAATCAAATGGTTTTTCTTTTAGTCTTTATAACATAAATGAAAAGAGAGCTGACTAAAACCTAAGATTTCAAAAAATTCCCTTCACAATCACAACCAACAAGCATGGAAAGAAGTGAATAATCAACAAGCATAGTCTAGATTTTGAATTCTTCAATCAAACCAATCTTTTACCACATAATTTCCAACCATGAGAATTTAGATTCTAACACACAAGCCTGACAGTGTAGGGTTGAAAGCAAACAAACCCAACTTTTTGCAAAAAATAATGAAAAAATAGTTCTGGAACAAGGCCTACCTAGCACAGCGCTAGAGGGGTCTTGACAGAGTAGTTCTGGACGAGCACCGCATCTAGATAATGGAACTCGGGTGGTGGCATCGCTTATGGCTAACAGAGTTCAAGCGGTGGCACCGCTTGTTGCCAACAGCGCATGAGTGGTTTCCTAAATATATCCAAAACAAAAGGAGAACAAAATATCAAGTTAGAAATTGATCAAGTCAAGGAAAAAACTGATGGATTGACAATAAAAAGGAGCATATAAAGTCGAAATAGTTCATATGTGAAAGTTTCAAACCAAAATTCAATAAGTCGAATGGTAGATGTGACTGAAGAGAGTTGGAGATGGAGCCTGGATTCAGACAAGAGTTCAAGAACTGAGGAAGATCAGATCAACTGAGATTCGCACTACTCCCCAGCGGAGTCACGAGATTTTTTATCAGCAATATTGCACCTTCTACGGATAGAATCTTTTCCTATGGTCTGAATGGTTCAAATCCAGAACAAATGACTGAATGACAAAGGATGAAGACCTTCCCTAAATGTCATAGACACCTATAATACTGATTCGATTGTGAACCTGTGTACCTGGAAATAGATCAACATGCAAACACATCAAAGCTACCAAAAAATCATCTACTTATCCATGTTAGTGACTAAGGAATCTAACAACATGTACATGTGAAATCAAAACAACACTAATGTGGGACGAAAATCAGCTTTTCATGAAGAATGTATGGAGAATCTTACAACCATTTCCTTAGTGTTGACCAGCCCTTCCACGAGAGAAACACTTCATCCCCATAAGCTCAAAATTTGCTCTCTATGCTCCCCAATGACTTGGACTAAGTGGTCAATCCAATAGGATAAAAATACCTCTATAGTTCTTCCCCTCAACTATGGACATGAGCTTGTATTTATAAGGCTCAATGGATAGGAATAGTTGAGAGAATTGTGGGTGAGGTGACTCCAATATCCTACCATGGGGGATCTCAAGCTCAAGCTAACCCATAATTATAGGGATAAGGGAGGACACAAGGCTTAAGTTCTAGAAGCCTCGAGAAACTTCTCTTTTTCCCATTTTACCCAGGGTACCTCTTTTCTTCCCTTATGACATAGCGGTTTATATGAGAACCTCTTTTAGACCAAAGACCATAGGCAGTGGCACTGCTTCTCTAAAACAAGATACAAGTGGTGCGGAGAAAGGTACCACTCATCAGCCATAGGGCAAGTGCAGTGCTAGGTTTTTTCAAGTAGAATTGATAAATAGATCAAGTTTCCACTCTAAGTGTTGGGGTTAAGGGAAAACATGGAAGTTAAGGGTCTTATCAGATGATGGTGAGAGGATTTACGTATAATAGTAATTTCATGTATTTGATTTTTGATAGAAACAATTTGGTTGAGCTTAATGAATTGTTACATGATTCTTGAAGAATAATGAGGATAATCAAAAGCTCAGAATTCAAAATGAGAAACTTCTTGAAAAGTTGCAAGACACTTGTTTTTCCTCCTACGTTTCAGATTATCAAATGGTAGATTTTTTGGAGGATTCTCATGACATGGTGGATCATGAGAAATGTGGAAATTTGAATGTGATTGGTGTGTTTGAAGATGAACTTGAATAGATCCAAACACTTGATGTGGTGGAAGAGGAACTTGAATTGTCTCTTGATGAAGGTTATGCAATTTTTAAAGAAGACCATGATTCCTCTACATTGGAACCAATATATGACAAAGGTTTCACACTTTTGAAGGAGATGCATGATACTACCCATATGGATCCTTCCCATGATGAAAATCCTGCACTTTTTGATCATTTGGGTGAGTTAGTTCATTCTCCTACATCGTACAATTCCATGTTTTGCAGCATTAGTCTCAATGAAGTATGGGTGAAAGGGTTCTTTTTTATGGTGCCACAGAGGAGTATGGAACTCCTATATTTACTTTTTATGATGACATTGTTGGATCAAACTCTTATTCACATTTACAGAAGCATCCGTTGTTACTTTATGATGATGCACATCTACATGGATGCACCTATGATATGCATTTGAGTCACTTGAAGACTCATGGGTTTTCTTGCTCAACAAATGGTTCATTTGATGTTGGAGGAACAAATGGTTCATTTGATGTTGGAGGAACTTCATCCAACACTGGGCTGAATAGATTTATGATTGGAGAAAATTTTTGTTTCCAGCCACATAATTTGTTATATGTTTATGATTATTTCATTCATGGATGTATGGGTGATACTTCTTTGAGTCATTTGAAGTCTTCTTGTTTCTCTTGCTCATTATTTGGTTCAGATTTTAGTGGAGATTCTTCATTCACTTCTTGGATGAAATAATACATGGCTGAATATTTTGATGCATATAAAATCCTTTTGGAGAATCATTATAGGACATGGGACCCTCACCTATCTCATTGGGGAATATTTGATTGGTCACTTGAAGCTTGTATGCACTTGGAAAATGGTGGTCTACTTACTTGGAGGTATAAGCACTTTCATGATTTTTTGATGAGGCACTTCCTTGATGTACATTTTTATTATGTTATTATGTACTTTGCTTATATATATTATGTACTGATGATGTTTGGAAGAATTCAAACAAGAAAATGGGATCCCATAATTCTCTTTCCTAATGGTATGGGTTGGAGAGCACTCTTAATTGTTAAAGTGCAATACAAGCAATGGCACCCTGGGATATTTTTTGTCTCATTGATTTCAAATTTTTTGGGAAACAAACAGTAGGGTAGATGAATTACCCACCTAATTAAATGATTTTAATTATATTAGTGCAAAATCAAGCATGGTGGTTCCTCTCTCAAATATTCATGGAATCTCAAAGACTCGAAGTTGGGAAACTCAGTGGCAACTTCAAAGAATCATACAGAGAGCAGGTTCTTCAACACCCTTGTTTGAAATTGCTTGAGGACAAGAAATATTGGGAAGGGAGGATTTTTCATGTCCCAAATTTTTCATTGGTTCACAATGGCCTAATCACATTTTCCATATTTATTAGAGTTTTTCAAATTGATGCTAAGGGTCAAATAATTGCCAAGGAGGAAAATTACTAGTTTCCTAGGTTGGCGGTGGAATCTTTGGGATTTGAAATAAGGGGGAAAATGAATGATGTTTGAACATTAGAATGGAATAAATATTTAATAAAGAAGATAAATAAATAAATACAAGATAAAATTGAAGTGGAAATGGAGCATGGAGACACATGGAGACTATGGGGCCCACACAAGCTATACATTTTGTGCCACATGGAATCGTCCTCTTGCAATTTCGAATCCATGGGAAGCATAAAGGTTCTTAGATGAGTTATAAGGATAATAAAATTGGAAATATGCATCATAGGTCTAATTTTGGAAGAAATGTAACTTACATGGGTGAGGAAGAGTCATTTTGGAGCTAGTGAGACACTTGGACTAGATTCCCTAGCTCTATGACAACAATGATGAAGATGTTATGCCACCTATGACACAAATCAGATATTAAGGATGAAATATGAAATATATGACATGTCAGGTCAATATAGAGAATCCAAGAGATTTCTCATGTGATTTGGGAAATCTCAATGGGTTCCTACTCAAATTGGGGGAAGATGGATAGATAGGAAAGGGAGGACACATGGAAAATCATGAGCACACACCAAAATTCAAATTGGATTGAGTTTGTGGATGGACTGGGAACCTTAAAAATTTGCTGATTTGGGTAGGAACCTTAAAATTATTTGGATTGAGTTTTGATATGCATCTAGTAGCTTGCTCATTAGCTAGCCAGTCCTCTAGCTCTATCTGTGTGGTTCCCGAACACACCAGGTTTTTCAAGCAAATCAGGCCCTCATCACCACTCCATTACCATCCAAAGACCAACCATTGCATGCATGTAGCAGAACCAACAATTTCAGCTTTGACAGGGGAAACAAAACCTGAATCGTTCTTGGCCCTATCGTGGCCAAAGCGATTACACAACAACCTACGGTAGTCCAAATCACAAGGAAAAACCACAGCCAATCAAAATGGGGATGAAGCCAACATCCCACACAACATAGGTACTCACAGCAACCCCAACTGATCAAAGGAGAACAACAACCATGGTTCAGTGATGAAGTAACCAAGCATCACACAGTCTGACAATGGTGCGAAAGGAAAACAATCCCCTACGTGAGAGTGAACATCTCATAGACTAGAAGTCGAAGAGAAAAGGGGAGAACAAACCCCAAACCATAAATCTCACCCTTCTTAACTCATCTCTATGTGAGGAAGACCATCTGAACCCCCTATGCATGAAAAGGTGAACAGAGCAAAACGTCTCCACATGAGAATGAGCAGAACCCTCGAGAGAGTGGCGTAGTGGTGTTTCCCTTACCCACGTGAAGGTGGAGAGATGGCCAGTGGAGTCAGCGTGTGGGAAAGATTGACAATCCTGCCACCCACCACTTCCTAGCAATAACTGCCCCAACTACTCAATAGACATTAAAGGTGGTAGTTGGATGGGTCAAGGGAAGGTGAGCAAAACAAACAGGCTGGTGACAAATGGCTTTTCCCCCCATGGGCTCAAGGTTTAACATCCCCCCCCTCCTTATCCTTAGAAAATCATGCCCCTTTCAATTTGGTTGCAGTGAACATAGTTGGTTGGAGTTATTAAATTAAAATGCATAGTTACAGGATGCCACAATGTTAATATGTGTTGTATGTCCCGATATACCATTGGTGACAATTCCAATCGGAAACATAACATAACCAAATTGATGGTTGGGCCTTTGGCTTTAGCTCCTCACCATGATTCTTTACAATATATGTATCATGTATATTTAATGCATCGGGGTCAAAACAGGGGATGTTACACATATGACCATGCAAAAACATCAACATACTCTTTTAACGACTTGATGTACCTATTTCTCTGCTTTGCTATGAGTGCTTTTGAAATCTTCACCATTCTAGGATGTTCAGGGGTGCCAATATTATAGTCCACTACATTTTCTTCTGAAGACTATACAACAGATTTTAAAGGTGTATCATCCTTTGAAAATATTCTCTGTAAAGGCACCAAACCCTTAGGAATGAAATTACTTTTAAGTTCAATAATCATGTGACCTGCAATCTCATTTTTTGCAACATCTTCAAACTCTTCAACCTCATCATCTTGTTCTTGATCAATCATGGAATTGGAAAACTCACCTGTCAGCTCCAAGAAACTTTTTATTTCAATGTCATCTTCAAAAAAGTTCCACTGCTTTACATTACCAGGCACTGAAGGTCTGTACCTAACCTCAATAGGATACTTTAGTTGTGTTGTTTTGGGAATCCTCAAATGTGTGGCTGCTAGGGAAAGAGAATCAGCAGTTTGATTATGATCCCTAGGAATATAGGTGATGTTAAAAGCCACAAAATAATTGTCTATCATATCCCATACCTCATTATGATACACTTTCAGTAAATCTTGTTTTACTTGATAGTTTTTCCTAACTTATTGAACAACCAACTCAGAGTCGCCATATACAAAAATCTGCTGAATACGTAAATCATTTGCATCTTTCAAACCCAACAACAAAGCTTCATATTCTACAGTATTATTGGTGGTAACAAATTCCAATTTATACATTAACCTTACTATTTCACCACCAGGAGGTATTAGAAGAACCCCTACTCCAGCACCTTCTTTGCATGATGATCCATCAAAATACATTTGCCAAATTTCATCTTCTTGTTCCCTAGTGTGTTTGACTAGATTTTATTTTTCAACCTGTACTAAACCAGCAGTATTATCATCATCACTAAAATTCAACATACAAGTACCCAAATCCTTGTCTACAACATACAAAGGATGATTTGTAGGGTTTTTGTCATCAATCACAATATAGGCAAATTGTAACTCTCTGTATAACCTTCTGTTTTCTCCTCCAAATACAGGAATGGTGGCATATATTAAGTCCATTTGTAGGGTCCCAACAACATTCTTTGCCCAAGATCTAGACAAGAGTAGTCCAAACTTGGGTGTAATGTCTGCCACTACCACATCCATAATCACACTCTTCATTGGTAGATGAGCTAAACTGACAACCATATCTTTTATCACTCCTAAACATTTTACAGCTTGTGAATCAAAAGCATAGAAATCATGATAAGGTTTTGTTATGCTCAAACTTAAAGCTTCCATGACAGCTTTAGGAATTAGGTTATGAGATGCTCCTAAATCCAAAAGGCAATTATGTATCATATTCTCATGAATAATTAGTGTGATGTAAAAAGGAGGTGAAGCACTTGCATCATTTTTAGTTTTTTCTGCCAGAGCTGATCCAATAAAGATTTTAGGACTTTCTTCTTGTAAATTCACTGTGTCAGAGGTAGGTTGACTGTTTGCTGAACCAATCATTTTCAGAACTGAATTTTTGTAAGAAGGATTCTTCATTAACTTAGTGAAAGGCATAGGGATCTTGATTTTGCCTAATTCATTTTAAAGGCTGAAATTCTGGATATTTTTATTTACCTCTTCAATTTCAACATTCTTCTTTTGTTTATCATGATTTTGTTTTTTCTCTAACACGGGATCAGACTGCTATTTAGCAGGCAAAACTACCTTTTCCTTAGGATTCTAAACTACTTGTTTTGGACCTGACCTCAAATTTAAAGTTTTCTTTGGCTCAGTCTGATATGTATCAATAATTACAGTAGTCACTTCAATATTCAAATCATTTTCCATTTCAAACACATTTGCATCATAGAATTCTGAGTTTAAAAAATATTCTTTAGTCACAAAACCCTCAGTCAATTGTTCTCCAAAATAATTCATATCCTGATCTGTATCCTCAAAAAAGAATTCCTCTTCAATTTCTTCTTCATCAACTACATTATTCTGGAGTGGTGGTGGCACTTTTTGATCCTCAATTTCTCTCCTTTCTTGTTGTATATCATTGTTTCTTCTCTCTCTGGGAATGAAATGAGGTACAAATTGTCTTCTAAATTGGTTTGGATTATTAGGGTTTCTATCACCCTCTTGAACAGGTTTGTTTGAATTCTTCTATAATTCCAACTTGTTTAATTTTTCTGTCAGGATCTTAACTAGCTTAGCCATCTCATCAATTTTACCTTCTACAGAGTGGGATATTGAAACCCTGGAGCTGCCTCTTTCTTACCCTTCCTATCATATATCTGTTGAGCCACCACACTAGCTGTCATATAGATGGAAGACTCCTATATCTACTGAGTTGTATTTCTGACCAGAAGGGTAACCAGCAACAGGAAAGGAATAAGAAGAAGGGTAAAAACAATCGTAAGGGTGGGAATAGGAATGAAAATGCCATTTATAATGACAAGAATGCCCGAAATGCTGGGAGGGACAAGCAGCCTAAATGTAAGGTTAAGTTTCCTTGCAAGTTGTGTAAGCAGGATCACCTCACTCACTTGTGCCCTCAGATAGAAGAAGCCTTGAGGTTCATAGCGCAGGGCCCAGCTGTGATGACTAACCCTTTACTTCATAATCAAAATATGAACTTGAGGACCTATGATCAGTTTGTTGGGGATCAAGATCCGCTAGAAGCTTGTAGTGGTCATGGTTTCATCAACATGGTCGTGCTGCTAAGGTTGTGACTCGTACGAAGGACTAAGGTTCATCACAACCAAACCTTGGAAAGGAACCTGATCCACCCGGGATTCCTTTGCGTATTGAGAAACCTGTGGATAAACCTGAAGTTGCACCTCACATTCCTAAGGGAGTCCTTAAGCATTCAAGGCATAATCCTAATGCCTGAGCTGCCCAGAACTATCCTATTGTCTAGGATTTGGGCCACACTCCTTGTGCGATGTCTGCATTCAAAGTACTTGAGAGTTGTCCTTCACAAAGGAAGGATTTTCTTTCTGCTCTCGGTGTTAACGATGATCATTATTCCTCTATCATCAAATTTGAAACCGTGGGACTACAACCTCACTTGCCTTACTATGTGTCTCTCTTGATTCATGTAGAATGTCTTAACAAGACCATCAAATGCACTGTGATTGACAAAGGTGTTGCTTCTTCCATGATGTCTTTGGCATGTTGGAAGGGTTTGGGTTCCCCCGAGTTGTCTAAATCCGCTACCATGTTGACTGCTTTTGATGGTATATCGTTTCTGCTGCACGGCATTCTTCCTTCTCTTAAGGTCTATTTGTGAGGGAATACCATCGCGATCGAGTTCGAGGTGGTTGATGCACCCCTTGACTACAATTTGTTACTGGGTAGAAATTGGATGTACAATATGAAAGCCGTAGCTTCTTCTCTATTTCGAGTTGTATGCTTTCCATTCAATGGGAAGATAGTTACGATTGATCAAATCTCATTCAAGAATCTGTGTGTTACCGCATCTTCAGGAGCTTCCATCCTGATTGTCGCACACCCTCAGCCGCCAACTGGGAGTGTGGATGTTGGCATGTACCCATCCCTTATGGGATCATTTAGTTGTCCTACATCGGTTCTTATGATTAGGTCTACCTCTGGTGAGGCTTCATCATCATTCTGTTTGGTGTCTTTTCGCACCACTCATATGGAATATCCTTGGATTCTTCCTACACCGAGTTCTTCATGTGAGCCCATCCAAATGGACATGCCATTGTCTTCAACTATGTGTTATACCAAAATCGTGTCACCATCATGTGATAATACATTTGACATACCTACTTGCCCTGAATCTGAGCTTTTGGAGTGGAAACTAAATGGTTTTTCATCAATCTATCATACAAATTCCCAGCACTGCACATGCCCCTTTATCCAGGAGCGGTACCCCTCCTCGTACCGCCTTTAATCGGTTGTCCACTAGTGGTGCCACCACCCATTACCCTTGGTCCATAGGTGGTTATTACCAGAACCGCTCTATCATAAAAGGAGAAGCGCGGTACCATGGGTAAAAAGAGAAAAAAAGAAGTTTCTCGAGGTTTCTAGATGATAAGCCTCATGTACTACCTTATCCCTAGTGTTGTGGGTTGGTTGAGCTCGAGATCCCTCATCCTAGGATCTTAGAGGCCACCTCACCCACTAATTTCTCAACCATCTCTATCCATTAAAGCCCTATAAATATGAGCTCATATCCATGGTTGAGGGGGGAACATGGAAGGTATTGTTATGTTGTTTGATTGATTCTTGGCCCAAGATCATTTGGAGAGAGCATAGAGAGCTAGAGTCGGAGCTTTTGGGGATGAAGAGATGGTTTCATGGAGATGCATGTCAACACTAAGGCTTGGTTGTAAACTTCTTCATATTTCTAATGCAAGTTGATTTCTGTCCCACATATGATGTTGTTGTTGTGATTTCACATATATATGTTGTTAGATTCCTTAGTCACTAGCATATATTAGTCGATCATATTCTATTTTCTTTGATTCGTTTCGTGTTGAGCCTTTTTGCAGGTACACAGGTGAACTATCAAAGCCTTGTATTCCAGATATCTACAGCGTCTAGGGAGAGTCTTCAATATCTGTCCTCTATTTGTTCTGGATCTGAACCATTTAGACTAGTGGAAAACCTTACTGTCTGCAGGAGGTGAAATATTCCAGCTAACACTATGATAGCATATCAAGCTAATCTTGAATGTGTTGGAGAGCCCAGTCCTTCCTCTTCGCAGACAGAGGAGGAGGACCCATATGTGTTGCCTGCATGGGAAGTTGAGTCTTCTCACACACATGACTGCCTTGATAGTGTTTCTCCATCAAATGAAGATATTATTGAGGCTATGTCTGGAGTTGAGCCACCTTGGGAAGAGTTGCATCATAGATCTTACTATATTCTTGAGCTTGACTGTTTGGAGTGTGAAGACTTTAGGGAGATTCTTAGTGATAGCATTGGTAGTCCCATGGTTTCGTTAAGCTCTCCTGGTCCGATGGCTGATGGAAACATGGAGAACATATCTCCTACCATTCCTATCAATATCTCTTGCAATCCTGGCAAGATTGAGAATTTCTATATTGGGGTAGAATGTTCCCATGCTGAGATTCAAGAGTATACCGAGATGTTTAAATAATTTTGTGATGTATTTTCTTGCTCATACGAGGAAATGCCAGGTATCAACCCTCGCATTATTGAGCATGAGATTAAAACTTATCCCAATGCTAAACCTATTCGACAATGCTTGCGTGCGGTAAATCCTAGGAAAGCACCCATGATTAAGGCTGAGATAGAAAAACTGTTGAATGTCAGTTTTATCTATCTCGTTCCCTTGATGAGTGGGTTTCAAATCTTGTTTCGGTTGACCAGAAACAAGGAACGATTTGTATATGCACTGATTTCTGTGACTTGAATCGTGCCTATCCTAAGGATAATTTTCCCACACCATTTATTGATCAAATTTTGGATGAGTGTGCGGGAAGTGAGGTATTTTCCTATATGGATGGATTTTTTGAATACAATCAAATACAAATCAAACCTGACGAACAACATAAGACTGCCTTTATTTGTCCTTGGGGTACCTTTGCATATCGAAAGATGCCTTTTGGACTTAAAAACACTGAAGCCACTTTTCAACAGGCTATGACCTTGATCTTCCATGATCTCAAATTGATTATTGAAGTCTTTTTGGATGACTTTGCTGCTCATTCTTGTCAGAGGATGCGTCATTCCTACCATTTGAGATTAGTGTACGAAAGGTGCCACCATTACTTGGTCAGGTTAAATCCTCATAAATGCATCTTTTGTGTGAAGTATGGCCGCTTATTAGGGTTCATTGTCTCCAAGGAGGGTATAAGAGTCGACCCTTTGAAGGTTGAGGCAATACTTCAATTGTCTCCCCCGAAAAACATTAGACATATTCAATGTTTGCAAGGCATGGCAAACTTCTTACGAAGATTCGTCATTAACTTTGCCAATTTGACTAGAGGTTTTATGTGTCTTTTAAAGAAGGACACTACCTTTTACTAGGAAGAGCGAGCCTAGGAGTCCTTTGATGTGCTTAAGCGAGCCCTAGCATTGGCCCCAGTGACTAGTCCACCCGACTATAGCCGTGACTTTTTACTTTATGTGGTTGCGTCCATGGAGACGATTGATATGGTTTTGGTTCAAGAGGATGACGACCTCCAGGAACATGTCATATATTATTTGAGCTGAAACCTCATATGCAGAGATCCGTTATTCCCATGTGGAGAATCTTGCCTTAGCTACCGTTCATGTGGTTGAAAGATTGAGACACTATATTCTCCTTCGCCAGACCTTGGTGGTATCCCATGTCAATCCATTTCAGTTTGTCCTCACTAGAAGGATGATAGGGGGAAAGTATAATAAGTGGATTTTCATCTTGCAAGAAATTGATCTTGATTTTGTTTCGTCAAAATCGAAGAAATTGTTGATTTTGGAGAGCTTATATTTGATTTCCCAAGTGAGGAGGAGGAGGCAGTTTGTGAAGATACATTTGTCGATGAGCACATTTTCCTGATCTCGAATTTGGATCCATGGTATGGGGATATTATCATCTATTTACAAACATTGAAGGTCCCTACTCACATTTCACAGGATGAACGATGATGATTACGTTACATATCCAAGAATTACCTCATAGTGGATAACACATTATACTGACATGGAGTAGATTCCATTTTATGTCGTTGTTTAACTCGTGAGGAGGCTGAGCTTGTGCTGAATTATAGCCATGGAGGGGCATGTGGTGGTCATTTATCTAGGCTTTCTACATCCCCAAAAATATTGAGAGCAGGTTATTTATGGTCATTGATCTTTAAATATTGTGTTAATGCGGTCAAGAAATGCCACCCTTGCCAGGTGTTTGCATGCAATATGCACTCACATCCTGCCCTGTTACATCCTATTATCACCGTCAGTCCCTTCACTAAGTGGGGGATTGATTTCATGGATTGCAACCCAGCTTCAACTTGGGGGCATCATCATATTATCGTGGCTATTGACTATTTCATGAAATGGGTGGAGGCTATTCCCATGATTAAATTCGACGGTGAGACAGCCGCACATTTCGTATTCAACCAAATCATTACTCGGTTCGGTATTCCGAAAGAGCTTGTCACTAACCATGGTATGCACTTTCAGAATCGGATGATGGAAGAGTTGGCCTCGAATTTAGGGTATAAGCAAGAGCATTCTTCTTCTTATTACCCTTAATTGAATGGACAGGTTGAAGCAGTGAACAACTCACTCAATTCCATTCTCCAATGAACCATCGCACAAAGCAAGACCAATTGGCATATCATGTTATATCCTGCTTTGTGCACTTATAGGACCGCGGTTAAGATTTCCATAGGTTTTTCTCCATATCAGCTTGTACATGGAGTGGAGTCTATATTGCTGGTTGAGTGTGAAATCCGTTCTTTGAAGCTAGCCATAGAGATCTTACCAGACACTTCCCCATTGGAGGAACGTTTGGTCCATTTAGAGCAGCTTGATGAGCAACGCCAAGATGCTTTAGTGGCTCTATAAGTGAATAAGTGTCGCGTTAAGGTCCAATATGATAAATATGTCCGTCCAAGGAAGTTTAGTGAAGGAGATTTGGTCCTTTTGTGGGATCAACCTAAAGAACCCTTGGGGGAAAGAAAATTTAACCCCATGTGGCATGGTCCTTACGTTGTTAAATGTGTGTTAGAGAAGGGCGCATATGAGTTAGTAGATTATGAAGGGACAGCCTTGGCGAAGCCTAGAAATGGGCTCTATCTTAAAAAGTACTATGCATGATTCTCAACCAGGGCCGACTATTGTATATTATTGTACAGTATTTTGCATAGTTATGTTTTTTTTATGGTGATTGGGTTTGTTGATTAGCTTTCATTTCTTATGGCAGATGTCAATGGAGTATTCCATCTATATAGGATTCACGGATGGTGCTATCCGCCACACTCAACACTCAGCCTCTACTGCTTAGGTGATTTATACTCCTATGGGTCAGGTATTGTCTTCAGGAGGTGTATGTTTACAGCCATATTCAAACAATGTTGTTGAATATAGTGTCGTTATCGAGCTTCTACGGGATGCCATTTTACATGGTGTCCTATCTCTTGAGGTACGTCTTGATTCGAAGTTAGTAGTGTCACAGTTTAATGGCTTGTATCATGTTAGGGATCCAACATTATTACGAAGATTCTTACATGTGATATTGTTAGAACGGAAATTTGACAACATAACATACATACATGTTCCAAGAATTTATAATCAAGTTGCTGACTCATATGCTAACTACGTGTTAGATTGGAATTTGTTACACAAACAATAAGCTCATCACAAACATACATTTTTACACATGTAAATAAATAAACCTATCATCATAAAAAAAATTCGTTAAACATCCAAAATGTGATAATACATAGTGTCATAATACAAAAATGGGGCTTCCGAGCCACCAAAATATAAATACATGGTAGTACAAAATGTATCACTCCCAGGTATCTAAGCCCAGGGAGGAGAAGGGGGGTTCTGATCATGGAATGTCACCACGGCTCTACCTAGTCGTTGAAACAACCACACCCATGCTCGTTCCACACCCACCACCTGACGCTGCATGGCCTCAGGCAGGTCCTCGACCTGCGCCATGGGTACCCTATGTGTCAGATGCACGAAGTTGGTATGAATGCTTTGGAGCATCCTCTCCGTATCCACACCCATAATGTCATCTCCTCTTCCCATCTGTCTATGGCGAGGGAAGCCTTCAGGCCAACGTGGTCCTACATCTGCACACATAAGAAAAAATGTCACTATGTGTTGTCATGCAAAAACATGTCTTTTGATTCCATATATCAAAAAACGCAAACAAAAAAATTATTAAATAATTCAAAAAACTTAAAAAGAGGGTTGGGATTCGTTACCAATGTCACCATATGCCGTTCCTGGTGGTAGTGGCATGTCGAGATCTCCCCAAAAATCTATCCCCGCATAGGGGTAGTCATCGATGGCAACTATATGCTGCCGCCACCATGGAAAGAAATTAGCTGGATAGGTGTTGGACACCCTACCTCAACCTATTCTATGCATTGCATCTGCCCAATGTCGTTGGGCCAAATATCAAACCCCGTGAAGAGAAACGTCAACTCTAGGGCTCAATCCCAGAACACGCTCAAAGAAAAACGTGCTCAGTATGCTATTGAAACCGAAGTTTCGTACTCTGCCCATCTTGCACTCGCTGAGCTGGTGTTTCATGTTACTCAATAGTGCAGTGCTCTAGTCATAAACCGTGGGTCTCATGCACTCCACTGCACAGAACATCAAGGGCCATGAGGACTGGTGGAGTGAGGCTATCCCTACTATCATGCCCAGTGTCATTAGTATGGCCTTTAGGCCTAACACTTATATGGAGTTAGTTGGGACCTGACTCCCAACCTTCTCCATGTCCGGATAATAGTACACTGCTATGTACTCATCTATGGTGAGCCCACCTCTGGGCCCACGAGAACGTAGGCTCACCACTTCCCCCCATTGGGACAATCCAATAATGAAGTATATGTCCTCCACTTCTATGGTGAGGGACATCCCGTCGGTCTAGAAAGACTCTAATTCAAGATCTCAGTGGTCTACTAGCATCTACAGTAGTCTTGGTTTGTCCCATAAGCCACCAAGACACCAAAAATTGTAGATCCTGCATGCACGAAGAGCCTGTTGTGCCATTAGATCACCTCGTAGTGCTTCTTCTACATCCCTATGCTCACGTTCCCTCCATTCTACAACCATCCTGCACATTTAATTCAAGTTTAGGTCATTTGATGTCTTTAGAAAACTTGAACGCAAGGCGCATATGGGACTGTTTGCTAAACAGCCGCGTATGTACACAAATTTGGGGCATTTTTCTACGTATATCCAGCCCTATACGCTGAAAAATATTCGATTTCTAGGTGGTTCAAGGTGCATAATTTAGGATGACCTAGAAATCAAATTAGACCATGGAAAATTGAGAAATTTACATGTAAATGAATGAGCAAGGCCTGGGAAGTTACATGGAAAAAACGGTGTCGGATTCCACCGGCTGGATCTCCCGGAATTCACGTTTGAAGTTCTGAGCTCAATTGGGTAAAAATTTCAAATGTTATATAATGTTTTGAATTTTTTACTATTTATAGAAATTTTTCAAATTTTTGAAAATTTTTACCCCCTTTTCTATATTTTTGGACCATTTCTGACACTTTTGGACCGTTTTTTACTAATATATGATGTAGGAGACCATTTTGAGCGTTGTTTTGACTGTTGTTTTGACCCCTTCATGCCAATTTTAGGTATGATGTTTAAACTGGCATATAGGTTAGGTTTCACCTCTGTTTGCATTTTGCATGACCTTATAACCATTTCATTATAACCTTAGGTACAAACCCATTCTATCTTGTCATGGAACCTTCTTGTTGTTTTATAAGTGGCATGATTAGAATGGTAGAGCTTGACCTTACAGGGGTACCCTAGTTAGCTCCTTATTTGCATTTGGTTCCCATGACGACAATTTGTCTTTAGGGTGTGGGAGTCCATTGTATAGTATCACCATGACATTTCGCAAGAGCCTCTAACTCCTCTTGATCTTTTGCTGGCCTGTTCCCTCAGGACTCCCTTATGTCTAGATGTAATTGGATTATCATGAGCTTTGCCTGCCTCATTGAGCCTTATGCCACCTTTCCTGACTTTGAGTATCACCCATATAGACCAAGCTTGTCTCATGACTAGCCACGCAGAGCCATTTTATATATCCTTTGCAGCTTGATTCCCTATTGTTACCGGGAGGGGACTTTCCCCCGATTGTCGCTATCCTACACATGTGTCCTTGCATTGAGCATAGGTATGGTCCATTTCTTGGAACTAGTTTGTTTACCGATTTGACACTCGTCTCCTCCTAGTTTGTAACTTTAAAGCAATTTTATTCTTTTTCAAGATTTTCAAACATTTGAAAAAGTCCAAAAAAGTTTTAAAAAACCAAAAAGCTGGACAAGAAAAGATGTTATCTTGGAAGCAGTCGAGTCATGTCACCTTCGAACAGAGCACTGTATATCACATCCATTCGTTGGGTTAATAGTTTGACTTTAGGAGTTGTACTCATTTATCTGAGTTTATTTCCATCAATTGGTTAAGCTTTCAGTCCCTATGGAGCCTCTGTCGATGCCTCCTATATCGCAGAGATGTCCCAGTTTTTCATATCGAGTCTATGCTGCCTACATTCAGTCACCATTTTCCTTTATGGTCTTGTTCGAAGGAAGTTGAAACTTGAGTCGTCCATTCCTCAGTTATCTTGACTTTACATGTCAACCATTCCTGGTACAATTCCTAGTTTGTGCACCTTATGATCAAGTCCTTCCACATTATACAGCTTTGCGAAGTACCTCATGTTGGATGATGGGGGATGCCTTAATGCCCTCCTTCCAATAGATTTCATCCCATCGACTTCAGATCATTTATTCTGGGATAGGAATATAGAGTCATGTTTGAGTTCCTTGAGACTTGCAGCCATCAGTGGCAGGTTCTCTCGCCATCAAAATTTTTTGGGAATACATCAATGTCCCCAGATCGATGGATTCTCTCAAGTGTTCGACCTCAACACATTTATTCACACTTGTTATTTTGCACTCTAGTACCTTGATTCCCATTTTCATTATTGATGGGTGATCTCACATCTGCTAACGGTATACATCACTGACCGGTAATCAGATGATGGACTACTGTGTTCAACCTCGACACCTCTATTCACATAGTAGGACATGTACTCATAGCGGTTTGTGTAGAAGACCTTCTATATTGGTGGCATCTCTTATATGCTACCTCCTTGATTGTTCTAGTGTTCATGAGATTTCAGCTCTCGTGACTTGTTTCTAGTATATATCAGACATTTCCAGCCATTATGGAGATCTTGATCCATTATATATCTTCAGTCTTCATGGAGATCATGATCCTTTGTATATCTTCATCATGGAGATTCTGATCTATTTATATTATACGTGGCGATGACCACACATGTCATATTGTATCATGCCTATTCATGGCCATTGTACTCTTATGTATCTGGGACTGCTGTATCTATTTGCAGTTATATGCAGAGCATTATCATTGTATTGTACTGATCAAATGGTTGGTTCTTCTACTGGATTCTTCATCACTTCACCTATGGGATGGACTTATAATTTATTCCGGCCATCATATGACCCCTCTGACCTCACACATTAGGGGGCATATGTTATAGCTGATTTTACCACACATGGTAAATCACATTTTCATGGCCTTCCCTATCCCTCTACAGACTCCTTAGACCCCATGGACCAATTTTGTACCTTTGATGTTTCCAATATCATCCCTAAAAACATGCAAAAATTGCCATACGTGACTTTTAAACCCTTTATCATGTATATATGCAGGTTTGACCCCTAAAACCGCGTACATCAAGATGTGTGTAAAAGGCCAAAAAATTTTGGAGTTTTCCTTGATGTGGATCTGACTCACTTGTCTCCTCACCTTCCATATGCCTTGAGATCACTCGGATTCAACCCTTCATTACCCCATTGAAGATCTATATAAGGAACCCTTTGGATACATTGAAGGCATGAGGAATTGAGAGCAAGAAAACTATAGTCCATTATTGTTGGAGCTTATACTTGAGTCTGCATCCCTTTGTCCCTTGGAGCACTTTTGTGTCCTTCCCAAGCTTTCATTTTTCTTGTGAGGTTGCTATCGAGAGATGGAGGATTGAAGTAGTGCAGGCCCAAGTGGGGGACTTAGTTTCTCTGATTCGTAGATATTCCGACAGAGGTTGTCTCTATTGTAATCTCTATTTTATATTAATAAAAATATATTTTCCTGTCCAATAATGTGTATTTGAATGAATATTTGATCCATGGATGATTTCAAATGCTTATATGTTATTGATTATATATGCTAGAGTAGGTATAACATGATTATATGTAGCATGCTTATCTTGTTTATTGAATGTTGAGGAAGTAATTTATCATTTCAAGTTGGAGTTGGAAAGCTCAATGGGGATCTACATCAACCATCCGGAATAAGGTACGAATCGAGATCCTTTAGTGTTAGATATTTGGTTTCTCTTGCATATAGGAAAGGATTGATTTCTGGAGTCAAGATATCTATTGTGGTACCCCAAGCCAAAGGAATTTATCTATGTAACATAATTGGCAACTTCATTGGGGAGCTCCTAGTAGTTGTCCTTTGGGGGTTTTTATCGGCATTCAATGTTCTTGAATTGCTCTGATTTCTCTGTTTCTGAGTCAGGTCTAGGGGCATGTTTTCCTGGTAGTGTCTGATTGGTGTGAATTTTGTCTCAGCTTATCTGTTTGCCTTCATTTTTATACATTTTTCTTCCTGTACGTGAGTTTTTAACTCACAGTCACGTGTACACGCAATTTTAACTTCTATAGCTGCGTACATATGTGGGTTTACTGCGAACAGTCGCGTATTCCCTAGGTTTTGACTTTTAGAGGAATATTGATTGTTGCTGGGTGAATTTTGATGATTGCTGAGTCTCCTTTGATACTGCTAAGTCTCCTTTGATACTGCTAGAGTCTGTATACATCTCTGTTTCTGACCAGAGACACCTTTTTTAGGGTAATTTTTTTTTTTAAGAATGTTCTTGTCATTGCATTTTTTATTTTTTGTTTTGGGATTAGTGCATTAGATTTCTTTCACATTAGTAATTTGCATGAGTGCTATTTGATTGTGCTTGCAGAGTCTGGGGGTGGTAGAATCATTATTTTTCTTTGCTATCTCATTTTTATTCAAAAAATCCAAAAATATTTGATTCTTTGCATCATTATGCATTGCACTTTGCACTTTGCATGGTACTTGCACTATATTTTCTTAGAGAAGTATTAGTCAGGTTTTCATATAGGAATGATTGCATTTGTCATTTGAAGAAAATTTTGCGTTACACGTAGTAGCATGCCTTGTTTTTCATTCAACACAATGCATTTGCATTGAGTGTTAGGTGTGCATTTTACATCATGTTGTGTCATAACACCATTGGTTGCATGGTAATCTACCCTTTTTGAGTGTGGAAATTAAGGCCAGCAATATATTAATTTTACTCACAACAATTATTAATTGAGCATGCAAAATCACTCACAAAAGAGACTGAAAATGGAGCTGTAACACTAAATTGTATTATGTAAGTGTACAATAGCCAACCCTATAATAAAATAGGTTGCTGAAAAAATAGAATACATCAAGAAATTTAATGCATGAGGAGGCATCCAAATCTAGCATAAAGCAGGCTTACCAAAAATAAGCAAATCCCCCATAGGTATAAAAAGCTAATCCCAAATCTATCATGGATCTCACGAATTGGAAAAATTCATAGGGAAGATGAAGAGTGGTGGAATTGCAGCTCATACATGATTTTTCATGGAGAAAAGAGAGGAGGATGTGTAGGACAAAAAACAAGTCAACCTCACCTAGTCTAGCTTTTCCTTTTGCCTTAAAACACTGAAAAAGCAGGCAATAAAGTAGAAAAAGAAGAAGGGTGCCTAGGAGGCCAGGAATAAAGAAGAATTGATTCCTTTAGCTCTCCCATGTGCTACATGATTCAAATAAGGCAATTTTGACCTCTATGGATAGGAAAATAGCAACTTGCACAAGGTGGGACACATGAACTAGGCAAATAAGACAAAAATAATGGAATTAATGTCTAAGTGGGTAAACTATGGGTTTATTATTCTAACACCCCCCCTTAAGCCTGACTTATGAGTAATATATTAGAAAATTATAGGGCCTAGCAACAAGGCTTAGTCACCCTTTACATACTGCAAATCCATTTAAACAAGGAAAGAGGAAAAACCAACTTGGGAAAATCCTCCCTTAAACATGGATTGTAAAACAAAATTGTAGAATCTTGTCTTCACTCATGCTTTCACAGCATGATCAGAAATCCCTAGCAGTGATTTGAGATTGTTGAAGGTCTTCTCAAAAAATTCTTTGGTGAAGATATCAGCTACATGTTCTGAAGATGAACAGAAGAGTAGGTGAATGGTGCCATCATGCACAAGTTCTCTGATGTAGTGCATATGGATCTCAATGTGTCTGGTTCTTTGCTTCTGAACTGGATCCTTGCAGATTCGAATGGTACTCTGGTTATCATAGTATATGGTAGTTGAGTACTCAGGTTCGAAGCCACACTCTCCAAGTAAACCCTGCAACCATAAACATTGAGTTGATGCATTAACAACTCCTCTGTACTCTGCTTCTGTAGATGAGAGTGCAATGGCACTCTGTTTCTTGCTTGACCAGCTGATGGGCCCTTCTGCAAGCATGAACACATATCTTCAAGTGGACTTTCTATCTGTGCTATCACCTGCCCAATCACTGTCAGTAAATCCAATCAACTCAAGATCAGATTTTGCTTTATAGAAGATCCCATGTGTCCTTGTTCCCTGAACAAAGTTAAGGATCCTTTTGGCTTCTTTCCAATGGATCTCTTGAGGCTCATCCATGAATATATAAGCCACACTTACTGCATAACAAATATCAGGTCTAGTATGTGTCAGATACAACAAACAGCCAATCAATTGCCTATACAGTGTATTGTTTACCATCGGTGAAGAATCATCTTCTTCCAGCTTCACTCCTGAAAGGAAAGGAGTTTTTCTTGCTTTGCAATCATTCATTCTGAATTTGTTCAGCAAGTCCAAGGCATATTTGGACTGGTGCACCTTGATTCCATCTTTGGTTTGAGAGATCTCAAGCCCCAAAAATTGACTTAAGAGCCCCAAATCTGTCATGGAGAAGGCTTGGTTCATAGCTCCTTTTAAGGAAGCAATCTCAGCCTGTGAGCTTCCTGTAATGAGAAGGTCATCAACATATAACACAATGATCATTAATGAACCATTAAATAACTTCAAATATACATTTGTATCTGATTTGCACTGAACAAAATTCAGTGATAGCAAGAAGCTATCAATCTTGGCATACCAAGCCCTGGGGGCTTGCTTTAGCCCATACAATGACTTTCTCAACCTGCACACAAGAGAAGGGTTAGTAGAAAAACCTTGATTCTGCTGCATATATATCTCCTCAGTGATATCTCCATTCAAGAAGGCACACTTTACATCCATGTGATGTACCTTCCATTGCCTTGAGGCTGCAATGGCTAGAGCTAGCCTGATGGAATCCATTTTTTCCACTGGGGAAAAGGTCTAATTTTAATCTATGCCATGAACCTATGAGTAGCCCTTGGCTACCAATCTTCCCTTGTATTTCAGTTTTGAACCATCAGTAGCAAATTTGGTCTTATAGACCCACTTACACTGTACTAGTTTTCTCCCTGGGGGAAGATCCACTAGCTCCCATGTGTTGCTCTTCTGGAGTGAGCTGAACTCCTCCTTCATGGTTGTTTGCCATATTGGATATCCTACTGTTTCTTCATATGTTTTAGGATTAGACTCCACCATCAAATATAATTTTTCAGCAAACATAGGATCCTTCATGCACAGACCACTCTCAAATTGAGATCTAGTCCTCCTTGGGTCATTGGGATCCCCAGCTAGCTCACTTGCTGCATGTAGTGTCTTGGCTTCCCATTTTTGCCTTGTGGGGCTGTTAGGTTATGCAATAAACTCATCTCCATTAGACAAATCAGAATCATCATGTTCAACAAACTCTTTACTTACTTCTTGAGGTTCAGGTGGTGATGAGGCTTCACCAACTTCCACTTCTGCAAAGAGTTCTTCTTCAAACTGAACACACCTTTCGATGAAGGATTTATTTGTGCTCAAATTTATCAACTTGTACCCTTTTGAATATTCAGAGTATCCAACAAAAAGACACTCTTGGCTTTGGGGCTGCAAAGCCTTCCTCTTCTCTGTTGGGATTCTAGCCCATGCCTTTGAGCCAAAAATCCTGAAATGGGTCACATCTGGCTTGTGCCCACTCCATGATTCGAAGGGACTCATACCATCAATGTTTTTATGAGGCACCCTATTCTGAATATAGGCTGCATAGTTGATAGCTTCGGCCCAGTACTTTGTGTTAGTTTTTCATCACATTAAGCTAGCATTAAGATCTTAGGATCTTTTCACTGAGAGAATAACAAGTACAGCAATAAAACATAAGCACATCACAAGAGACAAGAGACACAAAGAGTTTTCCTTGGGGAAACCATAAAGGAGAAAACCCGGCAACTTCCTCTAAGATAGAATCAACACCAAAACAGTAAGAGATCTCCCAAAACAGTAGTAGTCTTCTATCTTCTGTCTAGTCCCAAAATTTCCTTCTCCAGTAGTGCGCCACACTTGGGAGAGCAAGTGATGTATTTCGCAAGTGATGAATAGAGAGACTCTCACTCTCTATTTATATTCATCCGTTCACTTGAATTTCCTTTTCACACATAGGCTCAACCTAATAATTACTACTCGAGCCTACACCTTAATTAGTGTATAATAACTCAAGTGCCCCGAAACTGTGGGGACTTACCTAATGACTTGATATGACTTGATTACATTATTAATCCTCCTGATCGGAACATCGGGGCATGACCACATGACTCAAATACATAATAGAGACATCCCGGAATAAACATCGGGTTACAATATATAAGATACATAGAAGAATACATTCTGAAGTTACATATACATCAACACTCCCTCTTAACTAGGAAGGTATTCTTTCGACACAATTTTCAGCACTGGTCTTCTTCTCTGTATCAACTGGATCATCTCGTCTTCAAGTCATCTTCGTCTTCAAGTCATCTTCATCTTCAAGTCATCATCGGATTTGGATCATCTCTCGATCTGGATCATCATCGAACATCATCACTAGATCTGGATCATTACTGTTGTATCATCATTACTGGATCTGGATCATCACTCGATTTGGATCAACACTGGTGCTATCTCATGATTCTTCTCATCATAGGAAGTTCTACAGAGCCAGCCCTTTTTCATGCTGGTTGTAGGCCTACCCTCATGTAGGTCTTTGCCCAGCACTTATATCTGACCTCCTCGTCAGAAAGGCATGCCCAGCACTCACATCTTATCATGTAGTAAACTACAATCCCATCAGAAAGGCCCAGCACTCACATTCACCAGTATGATAGGACACACCTACTATCATCTGTGAAATGGCTCAGTACTTACAACCACTAGCATGATAGGACACACCTACTATCATCTGTGGAAAGGCACAGGACTCACATCCACCAGCATGGTAGGACACACCTACTACCATCTATGGAAAGGCTCAGCACTTATAATCACCAGCATGGTAGGACACACCTACTACCATCTGTGAAAAGGCTCTACACTTACAATCACTAGCATGATAGGACACACCTACTATCATCTGTGAAATGGCACTGCACTTACAGTCACCAGCATGATAGGACACACCTACTATCATCTGTGAAATGGCACAGCACTTACAGTCACCAGCATGATAAGACACACCTACTATCATCTGTGACAAGGCTCAGCACTTACATCCATCCAGGCGGGAACACATCCTGCTCACAATGATGGAAGGGCATGCACTCATATCTGATCATGAGGGGAACACATCCCAGCAATCATATCAGAATGGCCCCCAGCCCTCCTCGACTGGGCTACCTGGTAACTGACCAGGTGCCTCCATTCTCCTAGAGAATGGCAGTTGCCCTTACATCCGACCTGCTCGTCGAAATGGCCAACACTCACATCTGACATGGAAGGAACTTAATCCTTTAGCCATGAACAGAATGGTTCAGCCCTTACATCTGATCAAGTGGGAACACATCCCTCTATCACATCAGAATGGCTACTCAATTCTTATACTGAGTGTTCCTGGTAACTGACCAGGTGCCTCCATTCCTAGAATGGTAATTTCTCTTACATCTATCCTGGTCGACAGAATGGCCAGCACTCATATCTGACATGGAAGGGAGCAACCCTACCACCATGACAGAATGGCTCAGCCCTTATATCTGACCTAATCGTCAGAATGGCTATGGATCTCAGCACTCATATCTGACATGGAAGGAACCAATCCTCTCACCATGACAGAATGGCTCAGCCCTTACATCTGACCATGGAAGGAACCAATCCCCTCACCATGTCAGAATGGCTATGGGTCTCATCACTTTCTCTGGGAGGAAGCCTCGATTTGGAGAACACCAAGTCTCTCTCTGAAGTACTCAAACTTCAGCCTAGCCAATGGATTCATCAATACATCAGCTATATGTTCCTTCA